>PVIJ01011553.1:0-45880 GCA_004024925.1 Scalopus aquaticus
CCCAGATGTCCAAAAATAGATGATTGGATCAAGAAGATGTGGTACATATACACAATGGAATACTATTCAGCATGGAAAGAAGATAAACACATGCAATTTGCAGCGACATGGATGGAATTAGAGGGGATCATACTCAGTGAAATAAGCCAGAAAGAAAAAGAAAAATATCGAATGGTTTCACTTATAACAGGACTATAAGAAAACCAAATAGGAGAGAGACATTCAGTGGGTGGGGAGGGGGGCAGGAGAGAGGGGAGGATAAGGTCACAAAATGGAATAGAAAAGATCACAAGGGACCATGGAGATGGATCACGGGTGAATTGGTGGTGGGCTACCCAAGGGGAATACAAAATGTAAAAGACACAAAAAACAATAAAAATATATTAAAATAAATAAATAAATAAATAAAAATTAAGAGCTTTTTCCTCCCTAAGAATGAAGGCTCAGTGAGGATAAGAGGTGTCATTACTGTGTTCTTGTTTGTTGAGTTCATTTAGCAGTCTTACATTAGCCATGTGTTCAAGAAATATTTGCCAAAAGAATGAATTTACTAGTTGGTCAGTCTCTTAGATACAAAATTGGAGCCACTTTTTTAGTTATGGACTGTCATTTGCAAAACATTAACATCTCTCACTTGGGAACACTATTGTCTTTCATTTTCATCTGAGATTTTTCATTTCACTTGTTACTTTTTTGCAACATGTTTTTTAATTTATGGCCAATTTATCAGCTTATCATTGACATTTATTGTCTATTTATATCTTGAATTTATGGTCAACTTTAATTCTTAAATATCTCTTAAATAGGATGCTCTGAACTGTTTTTCTTGTTCTTATGCCACTGAATTAAGTGCTTGATTTGATAGGTAATAGAAGTACTTAGGTCTAAGAAATACCATATTGCCTGGTACATGGTAGGTGTTTATATTACTTGTGGAGGTAATGATTTAATTTTTTTTAAATATTGTTATTGCAGGTTTTGTAACATAACATTTGTAATTGGCTAAGCATTATGATTGTTCATTAATGAGCCCTTCCCTCCCTCCCTTCCTCCCTCCCTCCCATTCTCCCATTCGACAGGCATTTGTTGATATCTGTTCTAGATATTAGGACTCAAAGCTAAATGAGACCATATCCCTGCTGTTGAGGAGCTGGCAGAAAGACAAATGTGTAAACAATCATAATACAATTAGGAACATAATTCTTCTAATAACACCATTAGGAAACATTTTCAAAAAAACATGAAGATAGGCAAGATACCCTTTTCTAGCCATGTAATACTTCCTCTTGCTTCCTTTGATATTTGCCCTCCTCAACATTCTTCAGGTGGCAGCAATGCCTTTACTTCTTTGGAAGACGATTCATTGCAAATCACCTGGCTCTGAACACTGGTGACTGAAGATTAAGAACTAATCCATATAGGGCAAAAACTGATTCTAACGTAAAAAGGTTTCAAATCATCTATGTGGTAAAAGTTAAAGAACTAATTTAAGTAAATGGTGCATGTAAGTATGAAATGTAAGGAGCAAGATTTTAAAGTATGGACACCATGCTGAAGATGTTGTTTTGTCCATGGGGACTCGGATACACTCTTCAGGAACATAACTTTGCTGTAGGTCTTCTCTTCCAGAATCAGACACCTACCTCTTTGTTTCAGCAGATTCCTCTTGCTTCTATCAGCTGGCTATTTCTGCTGTTCCGAGGCTTGAGACATCATAATATGGCAATGCTGATGGCTCTAGGCTTTTAAATCTTTAATCACCCCTGTTCCTGTTCTTGGGGTCAGGTTACCTAAGTAGGCGCCACTATTCTCAGGAATAGAGCTGCTAAAATAAAAATGTATCTGTGTATTCTCTTCCCTTGTGGTTGACCTAAAATAAACCCCAGAGATCATGGAACTGGAAACCACAAACTTCTTATTTCCTACAAAATTATTCTTTGTCTGATCAAGAAAGACCCCACATGCTATGATGCTATTTCCCTTTTCCATCTTGTCTCTTAGTCAGTACAAATGTTGTGCATGTTTATTCTCCTTAAAGCAAATAACAATGAAAACAGCAACAATAGTAGGAGCGAATATTTTGAGTGTTCACTAGGTGAGAAGTCATGGGCTAAGTGCCCTACAGGCACTGTCTAATTTAATCCCTTCTTTACATTTTGTGCTAAAATCTAAATCTATTGTGTAGGTTGTGATGCAGGCTTCTGGGTTCTGAGATTAGAGATTTCAAATCATTTCTGGGATTAGGTGCAGGACTCTGTACTTTTGGATGGTTTTGAGAAAGGAAATAACTTGTATGCTTTAGTTTTTAACATACATGCCAGATTATTCTGATGAAGATGTTGCAAGGACTGCATTTTGGGAAACATGATAATGTGTTACGTACCATAACAGATAAACCACTAAGTGAAAAAACAAGAGTCGTTATCTGCCAGATATTGATAAATCAGGGAAGACTCACGGGAGAAGGTGATTCATGGTGTTTAAGAACAGAACTTTGGAACTGGATGGCCTGATGTTATAAGTGAGACCATTTGATATTTTTCTTTTTCCTTTTGGCTTATTTTTCTGAGCATGATCCCTTCTAGTTCCATCCATGTTGCTGCGAATTGCATGTGTTTATCTTTTTTGAATGCTGAAGAGTATTCCATTGTGTATATGTACCACATTTTCAATGAATATGTTTGGTTCAATTGAATCTTGAGATTCAATTGAATCTTGAGAATTGCTTCTTGAATCTTAAAAAAATCTTAATATCTTTGTATTTGTTATCCCAAGACAGTTTTCAATATATAGGCCCCCCATTCCTGAATCATATGAAATTATTGCAGCAAGATTATCTCCATTTGGGCCTCCCTGGTGGCGCATCGATTAAGCTCTGTGCTGTGGAGCTGTCAGCAGCAGAGGTGTGAGTTCAAAGCCTGGCCGGGGAGATTCCCACATGCCATGGCAGACCTCTCCTGTCTCGCCCGCTGCTCCTCTCAGCAGTGTATTTCCCTCACTCTGCCTGCTTTGCTCCCCACTCTATCTCTGGTGAACCCTCTTGCCACCCCATGCCTCTGGCCTGTACCCCAGCTTGTATGCATAAATAAATCTTAAAAAAAAAGATTATCTCCATTGAAAAATTAGTGCTTGGGTCATGGGTGATTGGTTTTTCCTTGGAAATAGACAGTGGACAAAAAGGACATAGCATGTAAGACCAACAACTAGACAACATTGACTCACAGAAGAGAGATCCAGGGTTAATAAGCACTGCTATTGGAACAGTATTTAGTACAGTAAATCTGCTTGTTTTATGTACAGTATTCCATTGAAACTGGCCACAATTGGATTCTGCTTTTCAAGGACTACATAGTTATTGCTTCTGTATTCTTTTTTATATGGATGTATTAATTGACACAGTGTAAAATTAGCTATTTTGATTTTCCATTGAAGTCTGAGACCCTTTTGACTCCATCTCTTACTCCTAGGCTAATAGACTATTAGTCATCTTCAGTGAATTTTCTTCCTCTCTGTTTCTTTTCCATAAGGTGATTTAGAAACCGACTTGTAGTTTGTGATAAGAATATTGAAAACCTAACTAGGATGTTAATTCAATTCCACAAAGAAAAGATAGGTTCAGTAGAATTGTAATGAATTGCTTTCATTTTATACTCTTTTAAGTCCCAAGGATTTTAACAAGGGATTTGTTAAAAGTAAATGCTGTTTTATTACATATTGTGAAGAAACAGCAATTAAAATGTTGTCTAAATAAGTTAACCTCTAACCCTTGACAACTTTTAATTATCTCAGGTGGATAGAAAAATGAAGCCAATGACTCCACTGCTATTGATGGACCAAGAACCATTATCTGCCATAAGAAAAAGATCCCTCCCAATTATCTAGGAAAAGTCTTCAATAGCAGAATTAAATAAGCATCATAGTAATGTGAATTTTTTTATTCTGTTGCTTTAATGCCATATAAGCATTCTTGGTGAAAGATCATTGGAGAAACTAGGACCTGGCCCTGCTTGTTTTGGCTCTTGATCTAGATGACTTTGGGCTTTAGAGTGGGATAAAAGAAAATAAGAATCAACAGTAGCCCATACAAAATTTTATAAGCTTTAAGGAGTCATTGTACCTTTTCTACTTCCTAATTAACTAATCCTTACTTTTTTAAAAAAGAATTTTGCAGAAACATTAAGGATAAGAGACACGTCAACACAGTGGTTTTAAGCCTGACTGTTCTGATAGAACAGGGCTCATGTTCTAAGCATGACATTGTCCAGTTTTGTGGCATCAAATATGTTATCAGTCTCTTAAAGTTTTATTTACACAAGATGGTTATGGCAGTTATAGGCTTTAACTACTTTGCTGTGCTGACTTCTTTTGGTATGTTTTCTTACTTCTATAATTTGGGGCCATTAATAGAATCTAAACTCTTCGTCACTCAAGTGAAGAAAAAAAAAGATAAACCTAACATATACTCCAGGTTTTTGATGATAGTTATTCGTTTGCACAATGTGTTATGATCATCCATTTGTGTCTGTTGCATTTTATAGTGAGCACCATGAATGTAAGAGTAAATAGTATCCACGTTATGTCTAAAAGAAACTGATTTTCTTGAAGACATCTAATAAGTGGAGGACTGAATTGAAAGAATTGAAGCTGAAGAGGAGTCAAGACTTAGCTGGTCAATATTGGTGATGCTGGTCTTTGATGTTGAGGAAGTCAGTGCCCTTTGGTTTATCCATTCTTCCATATATAAGTAAAAGATATGCTACTTACTCATCATGGATGCTGTAAGAATTCATTTAACATTTAATAGCAAATTGTGCCTTAATTTGTGGAGGATTAATATTTAACATTAATGAAGTGTGTAGCCTTCTATTTCACTTTTTTTTTTGAAGTTGCCAGGTGCTTCCCTGCATAAAGGATTTGAAATAATGTAATAACTGTGCTTTATGTCATGAGCATATGTAGTAGGAGAGTATCTCTAAAGTCAGAGGAGGGCTCAGCTCTGTCCAGGAAGAAAAAGCATTATGAGCAGGAAGAATATTAATTGAGGCACCTAACTGACCAAGCCCCCGACTGCATTTAATTTCTAAGTAGTTAAATATTTCAGGTGATTGTCTATTGTCTTCACTTGAATTATCTGGATTTTATTTTGCTGTTTTCTATAGATTTTATGTGAAAATCATTTAAAATAAAATTATACATCTAAAATATTGAAGATGTAAACCCCAAAATGATCATTATGTGTGGATAGTGAGATCATAAAGGATTTTCTTATTCTTTCTTGCTCTAAACTTCCTTAAATATTTTGCTTCTTCTAGTCACACAAAACCGACTGTTACAAACTAGCAAAGCATGGACATGCTATGGTCACTCAGGCCAATTGGGCTCCCTGAGAATCTGTGATCAGGCATTGGTACACCTGAGACTCATGGGAAATTGAAAGGAGTGCAAAGCCTTCCTGTAAGCCTCAGTGGGACACTGGCGGTTTATAGGCTTTGATTGCTTCCTTGGTTTTGCCTCTTTCCGGGGTGTGTGTGTGTGTGTGTGTGTGTGTGTGTGTGTGTGTGTGTCTGTGTGTTTTTTGCTTCTGGTCCATTATCAACTAGTCTTCATTCAATCCTTGTTTGATATTTGTTCTCTCTCACCTTCTTTTTTCTCATGGTTTCTCCTTTTTTATAAATTCAGCTCACTCACCAAAAGAGAGTTCCTTACTAAAGAACTCCAAATATGGCTCTGGAAGGTTGTTACCACTCCCAACGCTCATAAGAGACTGAAGAACAAATAGGGTTTTCTGCACTGCTGAGGAGTGAATCTTACTTACTTTTAGCTTTTATCCAATCCAATGTGTGTGTCTATCATTTCAAATAATGCCAGTGTCTGTCACATTTAGAATTCACTGGAATATCTCAGAGACTAGGGAAAAAAAGTTTAATTCAACTTTATATATTCTTTAGTTTGAATAAGATTTTAGAAAACTCCCGATTTGAGCAAACTTTGATACTCTTATCTAGTATTCTTATGGCAACTGTGATATCCCCCAAATCTCTTCTCACACTTGATGTAGTGAAACTGCAGGATAACACACCTCCCTGCCTGCACAGACGTGCCCAACATGAAAAGCTCTAGCCACAGGTCTTGATCTTTATTGCAGAAGTTGAGCAATGATTCTGTTATTTGGGAAAACCAACATCAGATACTTGATGAAACTCACAATTATGCCTCGACACAGCCCATTGTACATACTAATGGCCAGTTATTAAGACATAAGTGGAAGTGGAAGATTTCCTGATGTTCTGATCTGATTAGTGGTCCAGCATGAAAGCCTCCAGGAGCCACTTCCTCTTCTTCTCCAAAATGTTTTATGATCACAGACACTTCCAGAATGTGTCCAGGTTATTGAGGACATTGATCATTGACTTTACCAGGGAGGGAATCTGACTAGGGTCAGGGGTCAATAACTGTAGAGTTCTGGGTTGTTTAGAGCTTCTTGGAGAGGCAAGTCCTTTTCAGGATGGCCTGTTAAAACTTGCAAAACTTCTCATTTTTCTCTTTGATTTCTCATTTCAGTAGTATGAAATATACATTTCATATACCTTATTGCCTGATTGTTGTAGATATCTAATTATTAAGTGTTAAAACAGATTTCTTGCTTCTTGTTTTCACTTATTCCTAAGTCGTAAGATCAGCCAACTGCATAAAAAAGCATTCTGACATTACCTTCCTCTTCTGATTACAAATTTCACATCTTAACTGTTGTTTTTTCAAAAGAAAATATTCTATAGTGAGAATGCATAAAACATACCATTATATGCTGTTAATTTAGCCTAAAGAGTGATGGCAGCTTGTTGCCAATAATGATCCTGAAGTTGTCAGACTCGTGGTCACATAGCCTACTGTGATATAAACCCATTTTCCCAGATAGTGGCCTGGTGGAAAGGAATTCCTTGATCTTAGCAGACAACAAAAGACTTTAGGTAGTATTCTCTTAAATGATTTACGAAAAGAATCTTTTCCCTTGATCAGGATCATTGAGGTTACAATGAGATGTTAGAGCATTATTTTCCTTGCAAGTTCATCGTTTTATCAAAATGAAAAGGGTCTTCAACAAGACACCCCACAAATCCCAAGACAATAATTACATTCTTGGAACTGAAAATCTTACGTGTTTGCAGACATTTTAGAGTTTGGCATTTGTGGCTTTTTGCACACTATGAAATATTTATGTATTGTTCAAATAACCCTACTTAGTTATCATTGGATACCTACTGTTGTACAGGAATTGCATTTAGAAAGCAATTGAATCTGATTTGCAAAATCCATAAAGCTTTCAGACCCAGACACTTCAGTAGAAATCCTTTTGAGACAGCAGTTAAAATGCTGGGAAAAAGATGTTAATTTAGTTTAGAGGTTTTCAGGTTATTTGTGGTGGAGAAAGAAAATGATTACTCTCAATATTTTACATTTCATTTAAAGGGCATTTTGCCAGTAAAATTTGACTATCTGAGCTAGACATTTTGATTTTATTTAATTACTTAATTTTTATAGTCATTCCTCCACTTCTAATCCTTACCTCTGCTCCTAGTCCTCCTGCTAAGAGTGTTTTTTATCTTTCTCTTTCTTTTTTTGTTTATTGCTGGCACCTCCACACAGAATCCCTGACCTGAGATAGACTAGTCTCTGCCAATCCTTCTGGTATCTGGGTCAGGGTAACACCAGTTTGGCAACAACTGCCACTTGAATTTGATTCTCCTCACCCTGAAAGGTGGCCTCCCCTCTCTCTGCATACACTATCCCTTCCCTTATACCCCTTTGACCTCTCCCCCCTTCCTCCCTCTTGAATTCAGAAGCCTCTCTTTGTTTATTAATATCCACTAGTTATTATAAGTTTTTTGCTTTGTTGAATTATCTGCTATGCAAATGTCTAGAATTTTCCTTTCTTATTTTAACTTTATCACACATAATTCCCTTGAACTCCTTCCATTTTTCTGTAAATGCAGCATTTTGTCCTTCCTTTTGGCTAAGTAGTATTCAATAGTGTGGCTATACCACATCTTCTTGATCTAATCCTCTATCAGAGGGGACTTAGGTTGCTTCTATATCTGAGCTATTATAATTAATGCTTCAATCAACATAGAACACTGAATATTTTGAGTTCATGGTTCCATGATTTTTGGATGGAGCCCATGAGTGGGATTGCTGGGCCATTTGTCATTTCGATTTTCACTTTTATTAAGGTAAATCCAGATAGCTTTCCAAAATCTGCAGCAATTTGCATTTCTTTCAACAGTGTAATAGAGTTCCTCTTTTTCTATATCTTCTCTAGCATTTGTTGTTGGCAGTAATTTTTAACATGTGCCATTCTCATGGGTGTTAGCTAATATCTCATTGTGGTTTCACCTGCATCTCCCTTATTGAAAGCAGTGATGAACTTTTTTCCATGTATCTGTTGACCTTCTGCATATTCTCTCTGGTGAATTTTCGATTCAGGTCTGCTGCCCATTTATTAATTGGATTGTTTGGTTTTTATAGTTAAATTGAATAAGTTTTTGTACATCTTGGATATTAACCCTTTGTTGGTTATATAGTGTTTATATTTTTCCCATTTAATAGAATGTCTTTTAGTCTACTAATATTTTCTTTCACTTCAAAAGCTTTTTTTATTTGAGATAATTCCAGTTGTTCATTTTGACTTTTATTTCACTTGCCATGGGGTTTGAGTCTCCAAAATTATCACTGACCTTGTGAAAAAATGGCCATGTTTTCATATATATATGTATATATATATATATATATATACATATATATATATATGTAATGTTGTAGGTCTTATATCTTAATCTTTACTCCATTTACTCCATTTTGAATTCATTTTTGTGCATGGAGCTAAAGAAGGCTCCAATTTCACTCTTTATATGTAGCTGTCCAGTTTTCTAGTATCACTTGTTAAGGAGACTCTGCTTTCTCTGTTCTTAAGTTGTGACTCCTTTGTCACGAATTAAGTATTAGTGTATATGTGGATTTACTTCTGGACTTTTGATTCTGTGCCACTGATTAATGTGAGTATTTTTGTTTTAACTCCAAACAGTTTTATTTACTATTGCTTTATAGAATAGTTTAAAATCAAGTAACCTGATACCTCCATTTCTTTCTTCTTTTCTCCTGATCATTTTAGCTATTTGAGATCTTTTCTGATTCCATATAAATTTTTGCAGGTTGACCTTGTAACCACCATATCCTATATTTATTTATTTGTTTCTAGCAGCTTTTTAGAGGAGTCTTTATAGTTTCCTATACTGTTATTTCCTATATTCCATTAACTTTGGATCTTGTCTGTTTCTCTTCAATTTCTTTTTTTTTACTGTATTTTTAAAATTTAATTTATAGCCTTTACATTATTGTGTATCCCCCATAGGTTTCCCACCACCAATTCACCCGTGAACCATCACCGTGGTCCCTTGTGTGCTTTTCTCCCCTATTTTCATCTCTCTTTCTCAGAACCCTCCCCTGTAGAATGTCTCTTATTTGTGGTTGCCTGCTAGTTTTTGCTTTTGTTTATGTTTTGTGTGCTATTTTCTCCTCTGGTTTCTCATTTGGTTCTCTTATATTCCTCCTATAAGTGATACCATTCGATATTTTTCTTTTTCCTTCGGCTTATTTTGCTGAACATGATCCCCTCTTAACTCTATTCATGTTGCTGAGAATTGTGTTAGTTTATCATTTTTGATTGCTGAATAGTACTCCATTGTATACATGTACCATATGTTCTTGATCCAGTCATCAATTTTTGGGCATTTGGCTTGTTTCCATGTTTTAGCTCTTGTAAATAGTGCTGCAATAAACATAGGTGTGCATGTGACCTTTTGGATTGATGTTTTTGTGTCCTTTGGGTATATTCCTAGGAGTGGAATTGCTGGGTCGTATGGAAGCTTCATTTTATTTGTTTTCTTTAGGTGCAGTATTGTTTATTTGGGACTTTACTTGCTTCTTAATTTAGGTCTATATCTCAATTACCCTCCTTTTTAAGACTTCTCTTGCTATGCCTCATAAATCTGATACTTTATGTCCATTAGCCTAAAGGTGTTTTTTTTTTTTTGTTTTTGCCTTAGTTTCTTCTTTCATAGAATAACTATAAATAACATGTTATTTAGTCTTCATATATTATGTTTTTTCCATTTTTTAAAAAATAATCAATTTCTAGCTTTGTAGCATTCTGGTCAGAGAGAAGACGATTTCAGTATTCACAATTTTATTGATAAATAAATTGGTACAATACATGGTCTATTGAAAATGTTCCATGAACTCTTGAAAATAATGTGTACACAGTGTTTTTGGAGTAGAATTTTCTGTAGGTATCTATTAAGCCTACTTGGCATAGCTTCTCATTCAAGGCTACTGTTTACTTTGTTTACTTATTTATTCTGTCTTGTTGATACGTCCACAGTTATAAGTAGAATATTAAAATTTTCTGTTATTATTGTGTTGTTGTCAATATCTCTATTTTGATGAATAGTTGCCTTTTGTATCTTGGTACTTCTCATTTGACCAATATATATTTATATGTCATTCTCATTTTATTTGGTATTTTATCATAATTTAATATACATCTCTATGTCATTACTTTTCTTGAATGGAAATCTATTTTATTTGATATAAGTATAGCTATTCCTCTCTCTTTTTTTTTTTTTGGTTGCCATTTGCTTGTAAGACTGTTTAACAGCCTTCAACTTTAAATCTGTGTTTATGTTTGTTGGCAAAATGATTTTAATGTAAACAACAGAATGTTGGACTTTGTTTTGAAACCCACTCAGCACCTCTCTATCCTTTAATAGGTAAATTCAAATCATTTATGTGTAAGGTGATATTTAGACTTTAGACAAATTCTCATTGCCATTTTGTCAATTTAATTTTTCAAAAAAATTATCTTTGGCTTTCCTTTGGAGGCATCTTTCTTCCATATTTTGCTTAATTTACATTTCTGTTGCTCTACATGTTACTTGTATTAGTTTTTATCTGAAGGTTATAATGAAATTAATTTATTATGGTCTATACTTGTGATCTGTTAGATGGTTTGATCTCATATTCATTCTACTTGGTCCATTTTTACTCTCCTCTTCCATGTTATATATTTTCTGTATCATCTATAGATATATTTTATTACTTTTTAAACATTTTCATTTTATTTTGGAGGGATTACATTTTGGTGTTCCATATGTATACATGTTACACTCAATCATCACCAAACCACTTGTGCCTCCCTCCCTCTTCTACCTCCCTTGTTGTTGCTTTAAAAAAAAAAAAAGGTTTATTTATGGATACAAGAGATGGAGTGTAGGCCAGAGGTGTGTAGGGGTGGGTGAGAGGGTTCACCAGAGACAGAGTGAGGAGCAGAACCGGCAGATGAACTGAAATACACTGCTGAGGGGAGCAGTGGGCAAAGCAGGAGAACTCTGCTGTGCCGTGTGGGTTAGCTCCCTGGCGCGGGGTCAAACTCAGGCCACAGTGGCTGCTGATAACTTCATAGTTCTGAGACTTAACCCTTTGTGACATCAGGTACCCCTTCTTGCTTTTAACCTCTTTAGTACTTTTTTTTAATGTTTGGGTTGATGTTGATATAGTCTTTTAATTTTTTTATGTTTGTTTTTCGTTGAAACTCTTTACCCTTCTATCTGTCTAAAATGGTAGCTTGGCAGGATATTGTATTCTAGGTCGCAAATCTTTTTCTTTGAGTACTTTAAATATCCCCTACTATTTGTTTCTTGCCTATAAGTTTTCCATTATAAAGTCTGCAGACATACTAATGGGTGTTTCCTTACAAGTTACTATTCTCTCTCTCAATGCTTTTGGTATTCTGTTCTTGTCATTGTTTTTCAACATTTTTATTATCACGTATCTTGAAGTTTGTTTGGAGCTCTTTGGGTCTCTTGAATTATGGTCAACTATTTGTTTCTAGATTGAGGTGGATTACACCTTTAATCACCAATCTGCACCCTACCCCTGAAAGTCTCCAGTGGTGCACTCTTTGTCCTTCATTCTGTCTCTGTTCATCCCACTCTCAAGTATAGTCCCTTTTTTAAAAAGTTCCTGTTATAGATTTTTTTTAATCAATAGTTAATGTTCATGCAAGTAGCTCATTTTATTAACACAAAAACTTAAAACATAAATGCTATAATAATTATTAACTAGCAAAACAGTTTAGAAAATACTTTTTCAGATTTTTTCCTTTACTTTTACCCCTTCCTTTCTTTCTCCCTCCCTCCCTCCCTTCCTCCTCTTTTCACTCCTTCTTTCCTTTCTTCCCTCCATCCTTCCCTCCTTTCTTCCCATTCATGCATTCATTCTTATAACATGGTATTATTTACATGTAAACTTTTTATAACTTGCTTTGGTAATGTTGCCACATAATTTTAATAGTCAAAGTCAGTATATAGAATTCTATTTCATGGGGATTTTATTTTGTTATATAAATATTACATGAATTATGTGATCTTTTACTACTGGGTAAATTATTTCTATTATTTATATATTATAAACATTTCTGTGACAAGCCACATTCATTCATTCATTCAATAAGTATTTATTGAGCAGCTACAATGTATCAGGTTCTGAGGTGACAACAGTGTTAGAGACAGTGCATGCTTCTGTCTTCCTATGTTTCTATGATAAATAAAACAAAATTATTTAAATTTAATTTGCAGCAACAACATTTGGTTTTGCTGAGGCATTATTATCAGTATGTCAGTGCTTCTGATATTTATTTTCAAGGTTATTAAGAGATTTTATACAAATTATATAATAATGCAGACCCTGAAATAAAAATATGTACTCACAGAGCATCTGTAGTTTACATTAATTTAATTAAAAAGTGATACAGCAGTTGTATTATCTGATGCCTCCACAGCCAGAGTGGACCAGTAATATTAAACTAAGGCACAGAATTTATCTTTCCATTGATTTTTATTTTAGTGCTCTTTTATGCTTTTGATATATACAGAGGTTTCTGCTCATAGCCACCAGGTAGATGGAGACAGTGTGACATTATTATATATGAAGCACTGGCTGAGAGCCAGGGATCCTCAGTATGAAATTGAATTCAACTACTTATTAGCTATTTGACCTTTGGAGGTTACAAATATCCCTGAGCTTCAGTTTTCTGCTCTATAAAATGAGAACATATTGTTAGATAATTTCTAATTTTCAATTTAGCAATTCTGAGCTGTAGGCTTTTCATTGTTTCTGTTGGAAGCTGCTACTGAAATGGTATGGGACACTTATGAATATTGATTCAGTCTATCAGAGCTCAGAGAAGAGATACAGATGACAAAAATAATAAATATAATGAAAGCTTTGAGTCAAGGAATGATTTGACATATAAAATTTTGAAAGATTATTCTCACTCTTTGTTTTTGAATAGGCTATAGAAATTGAAATGTAGAAATGGAAAAACCAATTGAAAAGCAATTGACACAGTGAGAGCATTTGAAACATTGATTATGGTGGTATCACTGTAGATGGTGAGAAATAGTGACATACTGGCTCTATTTTGAAGGTACAACTGATTGGATGTGCTGATGACTAAGCTGTAGGGTGAGAGGCAAAGAGACATTCAGGATGACACTACAGTTTTAGACCTGAGCAAACAGATAAGTAGTTGTCAGTCACTGAGGTAAGGATATTGAGGGGGCAAATGCTTTCATGGAGGTGGAAGCTGGGGGTGGTCAGCATTTTGGTTTCGTGCATGCTGTTTGAATTGCCTATTAGCCATGTTGATGGAGATGTTCAAGTTTGGATTTGGCTATATTAATCTCAGGAGAAAAGTCAGAGAGCAATTTAAATTTGGTAATTAGCAGCATTCGCTAAGTGTTACTAACCATGGCAGCTGATCTTGCTCTCCTTCAATTTAAACTCCTTCAATTTAAATAATCATCTATAAGGTTTGTAATCTTTTTGTAAAGAACAAATGAGATAATACAAATTCCAGAAAGTTTTCAGCACACTGCACTTATAGAATAAGTAAGTAATAGCCATTTACACTTCCTTCTCTTCATTATGATGCGAGGTAGATGGATAGACAGAGGAATAGTTTGGTGATGAATTAATTAGCCAGTGTGAACGCTTGTAAAATTCAAGTTCGAAGTTAAGCCATTCCTAGAGATGATGAAGAAAACGAGTATTATTCTGACTTTGGTATAGGTTGTGAAGAGTATAGAAGACAAGGCAGATTCTATAACATAGCTAGACTAGAGGTTGGATAAATATGGTTATCACTTGTATTTTCCAAGGAAACTAAGCCATGAATCCCGGGATCCATGTTATCATGACTCATTGTGCCAACCGTAATCTTTGTGATTGAAGTGCAGTCCGGACCTTCTTGCCTAGATGGAAATGTTAACTAGAAAAGACTTTTGTAGTCCTTGAGATGCTCAAAGAATCCTTTAAATAATTCAGCCAGCTGTATTTACATGGAACCTCAATGTCTGGGCAAGGACTTGTTAGGAACAAAGGATAAAATATTAAAGAGAGAAATATAAACAATCCTGGCTGGAATTACAATCTCTATGTTTATGACTCTCAGAAGCTATTATATATGTGATAACTGAAAATGAAATTGGCTGGCTGACCTCCTAAGACCCCCTCTTAAACACTAAGTGAATATTTCACTGTAATGACCAAGACATTGCAGTTGAGGTTAGCAACCTGAGCCTGTCTCTACACCAAGAACTCCTTAATTCATTCAATCACCATAGCTGTGAAGAGCAATTAATATGAGCCAGAGAGCAGACTAGCTGAGAATTGTAGTGTTTGGGAGTTGTGATGGCTGAGTTCTCATTGGTTGATAAATCAAATCTTATTTCCAATATACTAAACAAATCTCAATGAGACATATGTTTTATTAATTTTTTTTTAGATATTTATAGACTCATATAACTGAGATAAACTGTGTACCCTTTACCTATTTTCCCCCAATGGTAACATCTTGCAAAACTTTAGTTAGAATCACAGGCAGGATATTGATAATTCAGGTTTACATTATGATTTAGAATCTTAAGAGTTTAATAAACCAGAAGGAAAAAGATAAGTATCGGATGGTTTTCATTTGTATGTGGAATATAGAGAAACCAAACAAAAGATCAAGAAAATGCCAAAACTAGCAAGCTGATCACAGATCTGAGGCATACAGCAAGAGGAGGGGAGGGATCTGTGCTCTGGTCACCCCTGGTCAAAACAGTGAAGGGAAGAACAGAAGGGAATATGGTGATGGTTTATGTGTGATATGGTGGTGGGAGAACTATCGAGCCTACACTGGCAAAGAGAAACCAATTACTGTCCCCAAATGAACAAAAATGTAAGAAAAAAACATAAAAATAATAAATACATGAACCACAACTTTTTATTGTTACCACAGAATGTACATTAATATATCAGACAGAGACATCTAACAGAAGAATTTCAGGGTACAGGGAAGGAAGGATGAGGTTGATACAGGTAATTTAGGGAATGAAACTGTTCTGTTTGACAAAGTCCTGGTGATAAGAACATGACGCTAGGGTCACAACCCATTGACAGTACACACAGGAGTGACTCCAACAGCCAACTATGGGCTTCAGCTGATAAGAAGATGTCACAGGCACTGACAGTCCCTGCAGGGAAGGAATGGCAGGGCCTGACTGACTGTGGAGGTCCAAAGTGGCCTCCTAAGCCTCCGTCACCATCAACCTGCCCACTGCCCCACTGCACAGAATGAGCAACATTTTTTTTCTCTCTGTGCTGAGCAGAGCAAAGGAGGCAGAGGGGTTTTCTAGAACCCACTATCCTCCTCTCCTCCAACTCAACAGTGATGAGCCCTGGTTGCCAGGCAGCTATTTGCTTTGGATACAGAACTTTCCACTCTGTTCTCTGTGGCCCCTGAGAACCACAGGATATGAATAATTGGTGGCTGAACACTGAGAACTAGAGGGCAGTCATGGATATGTCTGCCTGAAACAGGGGCCATAGAAGCAGATGGATGGATACCACACCTGACTGGGCTCTAAAACAAGAGAGCTGCCAAAAATCCCCAAAAGGCCAAAAACCAAAACCAAGGGCTATAGCAATACAATAGGGGTCTATGGGCTATAGCCAAACAAAGGACAGTTACTGATAAGAGGACCGGTCACTGTCCGTGTTTTCTCACCGACACACACAATTGCAAGAGATGTCACACTCCAGGAACAACTACCATGGGGCTTATTTTACAAACAGGGGAAATAAAAAGCTTACTGTAGCCACAAGTGGCTAGTTATCTCACCCTGATAGTGTCCATCAGAAGTGCAAGCAGCTTACTGGTCACCTGACACCAGGAGTTTCCAAGCAACATTAGCCAAAAGTGATGGCCACTACTGGTCCCCCTGAAGCCATGTCATAGACAACAAGTGTTACCAGCTCTTCGTGACACCAGGCCTGGAGACTTTGGTGCTCCTTTCAGGTGATATCAGAGACAGCACCAGTGACCCAATCCCTTTGGCTTCTCATCCTGCCTCGGAGGTCGGTTACTGGATGCTTCTTTTCTTTCTTCTTTCAACTTCTGGTCCTTCTTTTCTCTTTACTAGGAGACCAGGAATGAGTCCTCCCCTTCTTTCTTTGGAGGCTAGAACACTCTCTTCTTTAGCACCTTCTTACTCTGGCTAATTTCCTCTTTCAGGGTGCCACACCCGCAAGTCTGATTGGACCATTTTGTAATCTGGTGGCTGATTGACCATTTAGTACCAGTCAGCTCAAAGCTCATACCTGATTGGTCTGTTCCACAATCCAGGAAGTAAAAGGGCAGTTTCTGGGCTCTGAGGAACAACTGCCACAACTGACTTGTGGCACAGCAGCAACAGAGTGAGAGAATACCACTGTTGCTGCTGCTTGTTCCCGCTGAGTTGGATGGGTTCTGGTAATATGCCCTGCTTGTCCTGGTACAGGTTGCTATTATATGGGCTGCTCCATTGCTATTATATGACTGTATGAGACAGGTGCCAGGACACCTTGAACTTTCCTGGCAGATCCTGCTTTGCACTGCTCTCCTGGATATGACATTAAAGATTGGACAGTATTTGAAAAGAGAGAAAGAACTTTCAGGAATGCAGCCTGGTTTTAAAGAATGCCCTGAGCAGGAGGCACAAGTCCCTAAAGCCCTCCCTGTACCTGTGGGACGCTTACTCCACCCACATTACCAACTCTCAATCTGGTCACACTGAAACTTGCACTGGAAATATCCACTCTCCAAAATCAGTGGCCTCATCTGCAGGCTGAAAATTACCAACTGATGGAGAGATCCAGGAACTCCAGTTGTAGCTTCAAGATGGCACTGAATCATATGAAAAACAACTCCTGGAGCTGGAGAGGAAGAGGACCAAGGAGGCGGCACTGTGCTGAACACCATAAAGAAACTTCTCAGCACCTGCTCAGGCCTGGACTCCACCCTTCAGGTTAAGACCTCTACAGGGAGTTGGTCTAGACCCAGGAAAGAGAGCTGCAGAAAGCCACTGCCTCCCATCTCAAGGAGCTGTGTCTGTGGGAGAAGAGGGCCCAGGAGAGCCAGGAGGCAAGGAGGGGAGCTTGCAGCAGCTGAAGAGAGGAAATGAAACTCTCAGGCAGAAGCTGGACAGATTACAGGCCAAGTTCCATCCTTTGCCCCATGGACTTGGTGCTCCTTGGGCTTCCACCCTCCCAGAGGTCCTGTGCTGCCAGGGGATTTCCTGGGTCCAGTTGTGGTGAAGCCTGGGGGCTGTGTCCCTTGCAGGCTTGATCCACCCCTACACAAGGTGCTGACACCCACACAGGCACCTGCTGAGCTGTGTCCCCAGCTCAATTTGAGTCCTCTATTCACTTGATACTCTCATTGATGCCTCCTAGTTCCTATTATCATTTGATAATTTTAAGATTGTTTAAATAAAAATTGTTGAATATAACAAAAAACCTTGAAATACGTGCAAAATAAAAGATTTGAATAACTGGAATGGCTAATGTAAATTTGAAACCATAATTCTGAAGACATAAAAACATCATAGCTAGTGCTCTTTTCCCTGTTTTGGATTCTGTGCTATTCTCCTCCAGCTTGACCCTGTGGGTTGGAATAGGTCTCTGTCTGTGCCCTAGTAGACCTGTGTACTTCTTGTCCAACACTTGGCTCACTAGTAATTCCCTCTTCAGTGTCAGCTTTCCTTTGTGATTATAACTTCAGCGGGCAAAAACAACACCTGCTATTCACTGCTTCTATGGCATCTGGTAAATAATTTGGCACCAAGAAGGCCTGGATAATTTTATTGGGATGAGAAGTTCAATTAGTCTACCCAGGGATAGGTCAGAGAAAACTAAAACAGCAGTGATGCCACTGACATTCCAAGGCAGTAACACCTTTCTTTGAGCCCAAATCTGTCCTCTAGAAAGATTTCCTGTAACCACAGCAATCAAAATACAAATGTGTTTTAACATATCTAGGAAAGTTATTCTTCCAAAATCCAATCTGAGTTAAATCAATCAGCCAACTACTAAAATGTTTTGTAATCAAGCCTGAAAAAAAGAATCCATTCCAGAATAGCTTTCTTGATCAAGAATACATTTTTGGTTCTCTAATCAGATAGATGGACAACTTGACTGACTCTTAAATGACAATATAACTTAATGCTTCCAAAACCTTTCTTATGATCACGAAGGATATCCATAGGCTTCTCTCTAGGGATAATGGAAACATTGATAATTGGGCATTTAAAATAGCTTGGCAAGTTATCTGAAACAGTCTGATAAAGAAGTATACCCTAGTGACTAGCTCTGAGAACATATGGTAAGTCTTAAACGGTTTTCATTGAAAAATTTTGCATTTTGGACTTGTGAATATTGGTTAACTTTCTGTCCTTTCTAATTTCTTTAATGCTCTGAGCCATAAGATCTAACTTAATTATCAGTGTCTGATTTGAGGCCTTCCAGTATTTCTCTGTCTGATGGGTGCTTTGTTTTTTGGTATTGATCCATCATTTGGGATAAAATAATGAAACACATAGATATGGCATCTATAGAGATTTTTTTCTAATATAAGTAACAGGTAAAATATTAAGTACAGATCAATGAAAAGTGGCCTTAAGGAACAGGAGCTGGCCTCATATACACAGTTGAGCTTGGGTTTCCTTACGGTGAACATCAGTATTTCACAGAGCATCAACATCAGGCAAGGGCTTTCTGTGACTATAATTGATTAAGACAATAACTCCAAAATTCATTGAACACAAAAACATGAACATTGTCCAAACCACAATGATGGCCAAATATCTTCTTATCATTGTTAACAGAAGTGACCACTGTGCTTTACCAGTTTTAGCCTTATACTGGGTTCTTACCTTCTAAGTAAGAATAATTAAAAACCCAATCATTGAATTATTCCAACAGTGTCCAATGCTAAGCGCCATATCCTTGAACTAGTCCCCAAATCACTTATCCCAAATCTTACAATTCCTTCCTTACTTCACCCCACATTTACCCTGGTACTCCTCATAGTACAAGCTTTCACATCTTGTACTAAGTCAATAAATCCAACATTGTTGAACTAGAAGTGTGTTCTTCTTCTCTCTGACTTGAGGGAGTTGATGAATGAACAACAGAAATATATTCCAGATGTCTAAAGATTTCATCACTGATTGAATTTGAGTCAATATTTGAACAAAATCTATTAAAATAGTGGTACTCAGAGAGGAAGGGGCAGACGGAGAACAGCATTTGATTTGGGGAGAGGCTTGCATGTGTGAAGATAGATGCTGTGAAGAATAGAGACCAACTTATTCAAAGAAGATTTCAACTTTTCAAAGATGTATTTTAGACCAATGTTATAAATCTTGTGACAAATGGGCAAGAAAAGAAGGAAATTGAGCCATGCTCTGCCAGTAAATTCTTCTTTCTTTACACAGGTAAATCTTTCAAGGGGCTTATTAAGCTGTTCTCCTCAAAGAGCATATAAATACATCAACAAACAAAAGAACACTTCCTTCCAACAAGCAGCTCTCAGAAGTCATAAACAGAAACTCTTAATATCTGGACACCTACCAGAATAGCAATTGGACTCCCCAAATGTGCCAATATAAAATCAGCTGGCTCCACTTGCATATAGAATAAAGCAGGATAAATGGTAACAGCTGAGTCTATAGCCCCTTTTAACCAGAGATCAAGATTTATCCACTTCAACTGAGATTGCTTTACTGTCTCTGGCTGAACAAGACTGGGAATAGCTTGATTTTAGGTATTTTATTCACTGCTAGTTCTATTTTTTATTAAATTATTTTCAATGAGGTGACCTTGGTACAAAAGTTTATATTTTAGGAGTAAAGCTTCATAACTCTTCAAATGTGTGTTTTCAGAACTCACCCGTGACCAATGCACAGATATCCTCCCTCATAGTCCATTGGACTCCCTCTTTTCTTTGCTTCTCATCCTGTTCATTTCCCTCTGGTAGCCTTAGTTCTACCCACTGCTAGTTTTAAACAGTCTCTTTTAGATGATCTCAGTATTTTGGATAACATTCATAAGTTAATTGTTGGAAATCAAGAGTGTCCTTCCTCAAAAATCCAAGATGGCATCAGTGTAGAAAAAGTTTTTGTATACTCATGCTGTAGAGAATAAAAACCTGGAGTAAATGTGAGTAATTGGATCTCACCTTGGTTCTCCTTTGCTGTCACTGAGATTATTCTAGTACAACCTGTTCACAGAACATCTGTCTTATATCTCTCCTTTTCACCACTGGTGATACTGTTATTTCTACATAATGGGCCCTATTAGCTCTCTTTTCTTCTTTCATTTTTTCATTCTATAAGTTATTTGGCTCCTGATGGCACAAAAAGATCCTCTTGGATTTCAGAGATGATAATGTCAATTTGATGTCAACACTCCTGGTTTCAAGTAAGAGGGAAACTTCAAATATTACTCTAGCAGATCCATAAATAGACTTTCCTTTGTCTTAAATCTCAACTGTCATTTGTTTTTCCTAAGATCTTTCCCATTTTATAAACAAGCCATGGAGCACAATGGTGGAGTCTAAGCACATGGGTCAGTAGATGGAGTTGCCTTCTGACTAACTATGCTGTCTGGCTACTTACAGTCTATGGCAATAGCCACATATCATAAGGGTATCTGCTAATAGTCACATTTTTCTGAGATACAGGTGGAAAGCTGCTATGGCATCCCAAATTATTTATTCCTCCCTTTGAGGACTGGTCCCAAATATGATTAGGGGTTGAATTACCAACCCTTGTTTCTGACTTCCCTGGAAGCTTTTGCCATTTCCTCCTTAGATGGGGACTTACATTATGTTCTATTCTGAGTTTTCTTCACTTAATGCACATAGAAAAGCCAAATGGATACAGTCACCAGATTTGTGGATTAACATGGAAAGGAAGCCTTGAGAAAATTTTTTTTCTCTTTTGACAAGGCCCAACTGTCAGAACTATTATCTTGTTATAGTCTCAAAATAAATCCAATTTGGCAGTAAACATGAAGCACAGATTTTGTTATTCTGCATGATGCCTATCCTTTCTCTAAGGCACTGAAATCCATTAGGGTGGGGAGGGGTGTAACATGATTTAAGATGAATGAAAGTACATCAATTTAATACTTTCAAAAATTTTGTTGGTATCAAGATAATTCTATCTAGTCATGATTTCTAACTTTGATGGCGGGCATTTAAATCATCCACCTCTTCTCAGTCAGTGGATCTTTCTCTGACATTCCAAGTGATTATTTATCGAGTTTACTACTTATTGCTTCTACCTTTAGAATATAAGATTCACAAGGGCAGGGATATTTGTTTTATTTACAACTTATCATCAGTGCTTGAAACATAGTTATCATAACTTTATTGAATGAGTAGTTAATGAGTTAATAAAGACTCTTCATTCATTTGACAAGTATTACAAAGAAAGGTTTGTGTAGAACTGAGAAAGTGGGGTTTTCTTAATAATTATCAAATGCTTAGAAAGTATAAGGTGCTGAAATTACAATATGGAGCAATCAGACAACATAAATCAATTCTAATTCTAGCTTTACCAGGTACTAGCTGTAAGATATTGGGCAAGATATTTAATCCTGTGAAACTCAGTATTGTTATCTGTAAAAAAGGAAATATGATTCCTTGTAAAGTATAAAGCCTAACAGCATAGGTACTCAGGGATATTAGTTTCCTTCTGTTTCATGTCCCTAGGAATAAACCAGTTGAATAGTAGAAACTTTCAGAGAAAAGAAGGGCGAGAAAAGAAATTGAACTTGGGCTCTGGTCTTCAACCATAATTGGAAGCTGTTTTTAGCTATTGCTGGTCATTTTTCTCTGGTTAACAAGGAGCCATCCTGCAGAATAACTGTTGGTAGTACCAGAGAATTCCTCCTACGGCACAGTGTACAAGGTGACCCATCACAGGAACGAGCTGTGACCCTCCAAGAGCCCTTCAGTGGCTTGGCTTCAGACAAGTGGTGTTCTGGTGTCTCATCTTAAGCTAGAGGGGTCTGATTGGCTGTTTTCCAAAGTGTGTCCATTACATCTCAGATACTCAGATTCTGCCCACATTTCACATAGCTCTTAGGTTCTAAATTCTGCTGCTTACAAATCTTCTCACTTCTGACTTCCCATGGGATGGAATTCCTCAATCTTGTTATTAGTTCATTTGGAAATAAACCTGAATTTCTTTTATAGAGTCTTCACATTTTAAAAAGTAATTTTTATTAATTTAGTATTCACAGACATTGTTGCAATGAGATAACATTGCATGGTAGTTTTCAAGCCTGTGGGTACTTAGAATTGAAAAGCGTCATTGACTTCTCATTTTATGGACTTAATGACTAATTAGTCTCAGGGTCTTCCTTCCCTGGTGGCATGTCTATATTCTCTAGAGATTTCTCCCCCACCCAATTCCCATCATAGCCTTCTAAGTATGATCTAAATATTAAGACATATTTAGATCACTGAGATCTGGATTGAGAAAACCTTTATAAGCAATGATCTCTGACCTCCAGCAGATTGTCAGATGATGGTGATGGTGATGAGCTTATAATACTAACAATAATACATAGCAATGTGTAAAATATTTGAGCATTTACTAGGTCTCAGACATTATGTTAAATATTTTCCCTGCATTAATTATTTTAATCATGGCAGAATTCCACACGAATCAGGTAGTAGTAGTGTTCCCATTTGTAGAGGAGGGAACTGGGAAATACTAAATGACTTGCTAAAATGATAGACTGAACTTCAGAGAATGTCCTACCTCTCCTTGCACTAAAAAAGCTTTGAATGTATTGTCTTGTTTTTTCATTAACTCTGGTAGAAGCTTTAGTCAAATTTTCCAGCTAAGGGTATGGAGACATAGAGAGGTTAGGTAACTGCCTCAAAAGTCACACAGCCTGCGAATGAATGGTGGAACTGGGATTTGGAACAACAGAATGAGTATTTTTAAATTCTAGATTAAGCCATTTTAAGAGTTTGATGTCTAACAGAAAGAAAGATGCTGTCATTAACATAGGATATCCCTAACTAATACACACATGCATAGCCTGCACGTTTAGAGAGTTGTAATTATAGACCACTCCTACAATTTTCAGAAGAGAATTTGGGGAAGTTATTTTCAGAGATAATGGTAAAGAGCAATCAGACAGATTGGAAGGTTTTGAAAACACCTAATTACCATTCGGCAGGTGTCTACCCCCAAGCACACTCAGCAGGTAAAATGGTGTCTGGGGACCTGAATGAATACTTCTTTCACTATATCTTCCTTTCTGTCTGTGCTATGTGTCTGTGAGCTGAGAAATTTAACACCAGATGCTCTGTGATCATTCTTATTAAAGCAAAAGAATTGTGTCTTTTGTCTCCAAAGATGCACTTTGGTCCTTGTGTACACCATGAGCACATCCTAAGAGAAATGATAGCCTCACACACCAGCAGAGTTGAAATCACAAAGGGAAGCATCATTCAGTACTGGAGTATTTGTGATGATAATTACAGAATCTAGCTTCATTAACATGGATTTTTACAAACTACACTTTCTCATAATACCCTTATTTGAAAAATACACCTTTTACCCTCAAGGCCACGCAATTATGTTCAGGTTGAAGAGCAATTAGTTTCTACTTATGTTTGAGTAAACAAAATAAATTATTGTTGCTGTTTGTTTTCCTTCCCCATCCATGTATAATCCTATGTTTGCTGCATAGCACACCAATACTGAACATTTCTCATTTGTCCTAAAATGTGCATGGAATGAAATGTCTTTTTGTCTCCTTTGAGCTTATATGTTGTTATGTTAGAGCAGTTACTCAGTTCTTTGAGTCTATGTAAATTTAATTATCTCATTCATTCATGATAGGAGAGGAAGGCAGCTATGTTCTCTGCCTTTATTGTAGCTTATAATCTGTCAGGACAGGGCAGGCTGCTTTATATATCTTATTCACTGTTGTGTCCAGTGCTTGGCATTTAATAAATTCTCAATAAAATGTTGATGTGAGTGTATCCCCAATATTTTATAATAATAGCTTAAATTGAAGAACCATCAGACATCCATGGAAACAAACAATATAGGACCATGTTCTCCTGGGGATAGATCTAGAAAGCTAAGGTCGAAGCTCCCTCTACCATTCCTGAACCCTCGCTTACAGAGGCATGCTCCAGACTATGCCTAATTTGTCAGATAAATGTGCATCCAGATTCTACTTCTCCATTTCTAGTCATGAAGGTGTTGGCAGGTTATCCCTCTCAAGCCTTAGTTTTCACACATGTAAGAGAGTGACTCGTGTAACACTCTTAGTACCAGTATAGTTTATATCTGAAATAGTCACTGACCATGAAGTTCCCATGTGTTTTCACTATACAGAATTATGTTATTCCTTTCAAATGAAGCTTTACAGTAGATCTGATGTCTTAACCAAACCATGATGAAAGTTAATAATTGAAATCATCAAATAGAAAAAAGGGAAAAATCACAACCTCCCAACTCAAGATAATTTACAATGCGATAATTTTTTTAATATTTCAGTTCTTTGCGTCCAAATGACCAATGTTTCTTAAGAAAAACAAAATTTTCTTTTTTACTATGCTGCTTCTTCACTTGTGACTTGGGGATAGCCATTGAAACTCAATTTCTGTTCCCAAAGCTATAAAATGCATATTAAAAATATAATGGCATTGACTTAAAATATCAGAAAATTCTAGAGCAATGTGTCTATAGAGAGACTTTAGGAGACCTATATCTGTGTAAGGTGTCCTTCATTGGTTCATCTATTCACTCAGTGTTTTTTGACCACTAATTAAAGCAATGCATCATGGCAGACCTAGGATGGCCTGTCTTCCTTAGAGGTATATAGGGAGAAAGATAGATAAACAAGTTATTACAAGGGCAGATGTACTATGGTAGAGAGAGTTACCAAGGGTGATGGACATATAGAAAGAGGTTCATGGGTAGATGATTCAGAGAGATACTTTGCTTTCCCAATTCTAATCCCAAATTTAGTTTTTAATACTGCTTTTCTGTAGGTACACTGTGCATCTTTAGATAGCATTTAGCTCAGTTCACATCTAAGCATTTCTTCATCAATAGTCTTTCATAATTCGAGCTGTCTGTCTGTTCAACATTAATGTATTAACCAATAATGAGACACTTCTTGAACATGGTTTCAGTTTCAGTTACTCTACTTTGAAATAAGGGATGAGTGAAATTTTATCCTTAAGAGGCTCTCAATCTAGGAAATAATTTATAGAAAAATGCAGATCACTCATATCACTGTAGATCAAGACAGAATATGGTAAAACCGTAAGTAGAACGAGCAGCTGGGAAACAATGCATGCTTGTGTGTCACTCCTTGCCAGTACCAAGCATTTGGTCTGAGGACTCCGGGCATTGGGGGTTTAAATGCTTGCAACTTCCCATGTATCCAAGCAGTCTTTTCCTTAGTTCCATATAGCTGCTGATATCTGTATGGTTCTCTCTAGGGACCCAGGTACCACAGATCTCAGAGTGAATGACTGAGGTGGAGAAACTTACAAGAGGAGAGCTGAGTGGGTCCAAAGTTTCCCTCCCCCTGCCACACTTTGGCATGGGAGTAGGGTCAGAACAATTTTAAAATCAAGCATGTTATTAATGACAAAAATGTATGACACACTTGCTTTTTCCTTTTTATAAGAATCAAGATAGAAGTGTTATAGTAGCTAGTAATTTTTTTGATTCTGGAAGTTATCGTGACTTTAAATTTAGCAGAAATGCTTCCTTTCTCTCTGCTAATTCATTGTAGCTGGAAACATCAAAAGTGGCTTGAGCTGTGAGGTTGATGGAATCTCTTAAAGTTTAGAAGGCTGTAAACTCTCCCATGATGAGAGTTCTAAAGCTTCTTCCCAATTCTTTAAATACCCTGTTCTTGGGATTTAAAAGACTGCTGTTTTACTACCATTTAATTATCTACCTCTCAGGTAACTGTGATACTACAATTTTGCAACATCCTG
The DNA here is from genome assembly GCA_004024925.1 of Scalopus aquaticus. Lineage (NCBI taxonomy): Eukaryota > Metazoa > Chordata > Mammalia > Eulipotyphla > Talpidae > Scalopus > Scalopus aquaticus. Next base: position 26,474 of record PVIJ01011553.1, read on the forward strand.
TTGCTCTGTGCCACCATTCAATAATTTGTAAAGTAGAAATTTTACACTATTCTAATTAATAGGGGAACTGAGTAGAGACATTAATCTCAGTTAGCTAATAATGTGCATAGAAAGCTGCCTCTCATCCTTTTCTCCCATACGGAATTGCCATATATACACATCAAACTTTAGCTGGGACTGACTGTCAGATCAGATTGTCTTTTATATACTTATAAAATAATGAGTCACATTGCTGTTATGAGTGATGGTTATCAGAAGATTATCTATCAATTTCTGGGAAGATAGCAAAAGATGTGCGGACCTGCAGGCAATCACAGTAATCCACTTTAACGACTTGCCAGGAAGAAAGTCAAATAACCTCTCTGATTCTTTGATTTTCATTAATTCTTTGTAGCTAATACTACCCTCATGAGGACCCAGGCCAACTTGTCCCACTGTACACCTTGGACTTTAGGTTTCAACTCTGGCCTTCTTCTGGTTGTGCCCTCTCCATTGGTATATTTGGCTAAGAGCTGTGTATAGCTAGAACAGCTGAGTTCTTACTTACACCATGCAGTGGATATTAGAGCCACTAGAATTCCCATCACAAGTAGTCCTGAAGCTATTTTCAGGTGTCTCTTCTCTGATTTCATTCTCTTAAGGTCAAAAAAAAGGTATGAAGGTGGGTGGGAGGTGTGCATACACACACTGAGCAAGAGATGGTTATTTCCAGGCAGGAGATGATGGACTCTGATGTCTAAAGCCATGTGACTCTTCACAGTGCAGGATGGAGTTATTGGTAAGGAGAGGCAAGTGGACTGTAAGTATTAGGAAGATTTGGTTAGAACTGTTAATGCCAACCCTTTGGGAGGAAATGCAGGGGAATTAGCTGCAGGAAGGGCAGTCTAACATTTTTGAGAAGTGTTGTGGGTCTGTTTAATGTTCCCTTGTTTTTAAATATGTGTATTGATTGCATGTCATGGCGATTCTAGCCTTAGTAATTCTTCCTTGAGTGTAGACATTGATTTTTTGTTGAAATGTGAGTAATTCTTAAGGGGTGCTAATACATCTGTATTTTCACCAGCACCAATTAACATCTTCATATGAGTTATTTTCCAGTCAACTAAACAAAATTTGGAGAAAAAGTGCAGAGGATTAGTGAAATTCATGGATGGTAAATTAGAGTCTGGAAAGCTATTGTAATTCCCTGAATCTGCCAAACTACAAGCTTTGGTGCTTTATTAATACTGGTAATAATCACAAATAACACCGTTAGATAATATTCATTGAGTATTTACTATGTATACCATTCTATTCTAAACATCTTACATAGATCATATTAGTCAAATCTTATAGAGCCTATGAAATAGATCTTTTTAATTACCTCTAATGTAAGATGAGAAAATCTGAGACATAGAGAGTATAAATGGTTATTCGAAATCCCAGAGTTCACAAGTATTGGGATCAGGATTTGAACTAGGGTCTTTGCTTGTTTCTTCCTCTTGGCTTAGGATTCCCACTTTATTTGCATGTGTCCTTTGTCAGTCTCATTTACTAATTAAACATTTATACATCTCCAGTGCACTACTGGAGCTTGAAGTATAACATTAGGCCATCTTGTATATCATAATTAATCTTTATTGCCCTTATTATTATAATTATTGCATTTTGAACTCAGTAACCAAAGTTATATCCATGTCCTATCCTGGTCATTAAGAGGCTTGGAAGACTTCCAACATTCATATTAATATGAGTCTACTGTATTTGTTTAGCCAACCACCAAAGTAATAAGTTGGACAAACTATTCCAGAGACAATTCCACAAGAACTACTACAAGGTTCAATTAAATCCTTATTATTTTAAAAACTTGCCATGAGCATATTTTATTTTTAAAATAATTTTCATGACACTGTTCTGGGGGTAAATGGCATCATTCTCTCGGTGAAATACTCACATTCTGTACTTGATTAATTACTTGTCTTTGTTTTCTGTCCTTGTTGGGAAGAAGCAGTTACTTCTGGAGACTTGATTTGATTTAAACTCAACAAATTTTAGACTAGATTTCTTCATGGATGGTGTTATATAATTTTTATTGCATTTCTCTTTGAGACGTATTTATGCTGGATCAGTGGATTTGAGTAAATAGGGGAAAGTTTTAACACCTCTTACTCAGTAATGAATATACCACAAAGATCAAAAATAGTAAGGGTAGAGAAGATTTGAAAAACTCTATCAAAAGGTGAAGGAAACACATATTATTCAAGCACATAATAATATAGTTATAAAAATTATATTTTTTTAGAATGTCTTAACAAAATTTAAAAATTAAACTTACAGAGTATATGTCTTCTTACCACTGTTTATTTAACCTAGAAATTGAGAAGACAAAGATAATTAGCTGTTCCAAAATGTTTGAATTTAAGCAGCACAATTGTAATAATCTGTGTCATGGAAAAGAATGGCAATGGAAAGTAGAAAATATTTTGACTTGCTTGGTAATGAAACTGTCATCAGATATTGTGGGATGTAGCCATAGTCATGTTTAGAGGGAAAATAATAGCTATGCATGATTATATTAGAAGAGAAAACTGACAGAAAGTCCTCCTCAAAAGTTAAAGAACAATATTCAAAGAAAGTAGAAGGGCTTAAAAAGGTAAAAGCAGACATTAATAAAATAGCAAACAAACCATAATATTGAAAATTATTACAATCAAAAGTTAATTATTTGAAAAGAGTAATACCATTGATAAACCTCTGGCGAGGTTACTTTTCAAAGTTAGAAGTAATATCAGAAATAAAGAAAAGAGCACAAGGGACTATGGTAATGGTTCATGGGTGAATTGGTGGTGGGTAACCTATGGGAAATACACAATAATGTAAAAAATATGAATAATATAAAAATACAAAAAAATGATAACCTCATTATAAATCCTGTATAGAAAAATATAAGGACCATATGATTTTTATGCCAATTAAATTGAAGATGTAAGTAAAATGAAAAGTTCCTATAGAGATATAAATCCTTGACACTGACATGAAATATTCATACTAGTTATGAATGATACTACAGTTATTAAAGAAATTCAGTCTACAAAGGAAATCCGATACCTGAATTGTATCATCAAGTAATTCAAGCAACTGTTTAGGGTAGAAGTAACAATAATCTTATACAAATTCTTCCACAAAATATAAAAAGTTACACTAATCCCCAACACAGTCTAGGAGAACTGCATAACCCACCAAAACCTATAAAGGAAATTACAGGAAAGGAAAATTACAGGGCAGTATCATCATGAGTACCAATGCAGAAACTCTAAACAAATATTAGTAAACTGAATCCAGCCATATATCATGCCAAGAAGGGCTTATTCAGAAATTCATAGTTGCTTAACATTGAATTTTTACCACATTAAGAGTAAAGAAGGAAAGCAATTTCAATTAGAGCAGAGAAGAGAAAAAATAAATGTTATTTCATAGTTAAAAAATTTCCTACAAAACAACAAAAAGAATGTCTATAATGTATTATATTAACCAAGAAATATAAGTAGATATTATACTTTTCCTCTTTAAGTATGTTTTAAGTTACTAAGTTGTGGAATAATCACTCAGCAAAAGTTTCACTTACACAAATAGACAAGAGGCTTAAACAGGTACTGCACAAAACAGCATATATTAATGGTTAATAGCACATGAGAAGACACTCAGTCGCATTAATTGGGAACAATGCAAAACTACAGTGAGGCTCCAACCAGGCTGACTAAAATTTAAAGACTAACAATTCCAAATACTGATAAGTATGTGGACTAACTTTGTTCTTCCTGTGGTGCTTGTAAAATGCAAATTGACATAAAACATTGACAGACTGGCATTAACGAACAGAACTAAAAATACCAATACTCTATGGATCAGCAATTGCACTTCTGCATATATATTTACAAGAAATACATGCATTTTCTAATAAAAGATTCACAGGTATATTCATATCAGCATTTTTTATATTAGTCTTATATAAAAAACTAGCCAATGACTCATTACTTATAAGTGGATAGTCATATGTGTGTGTGTATATTCATATAATGGAATATTACACAATTACACAACTATGAAAAAGAAAAATACAGTTAAAAGCAGCAACATGAGGACTCATGTATGTTGAACATTAGGAAAAAGAAGTCAGATATAAAGAATACACACTGTATTGTTCCATTTATATAAAGTTCCCAAACAGGCAAAACTACAGTATAATTTATAGTTCACTGGACATAAAAGAATAAAGAACAGTAGGAAGTGATAGTTATAAACATCAGAATAGTGGTTAGTTACATTTATTATGGAGGGAGGGAGTCGTAATTGAAAAGAGGCAACTAGGAGTCTTCTGTAATATGGGGAAAGTTTCATTTCTTAACCAAGAGAAAGTCACATAAAGATTTGCTATATTACAATTTATTAATTAATATTGTTACATTTTATGCACTTGATATGAGCATGTGACATCTCACAATGACAGTATTAAAGGGACAGAGGCATCATGGGAGTTCAAAAAAAGAAGTTGTGAATCTTTTGCTGAAAACCGATAACCCTGATCTTCTTGCCCTGCTCTTATCCATGTAACAACAAAAACTGGTTCAACGGATGGCTTTAAGCCTTCGGTCAGCATTCTGCAATGCCTAGTGTTAATGTAATATGCTACTACAGCAGTTTTGATACATAGTCTAAATAATGGACCCTGGAAGATGTAGTGTGAAATGACATCTGATAGACCAGTTTGAGGTTTTGTTGTGATTTGAGTAGCAACCCCCAATAGCTAAGGTATTCCTTAGAATGCTTTGCTCCTTGCTCCCTGGGCGGCTTCAGTCATGTTGAAGGTGTGTCCCTGTCTCTCAGTTTTGCAGACTTGTCAGCAGAAAACAGGGCAGGATGCAAATCACTTTATTCCCATGTGTTTTTCCGCTTTTGTGTCTCATTTTTTTGTGTGTGTGACAAGATGGCTATTTATCTAATTCAAAACTTGCTCAGTGTATCTAGGGATGAGTTAACACTGTTTTTAATAATTGTGTGTAACACATGTTCTATAGTCACCATAAAACATTCCTGATAAAAACCAAATTTGGGGATGAACTATCCTCTGCTATTGACATATAAAGCTATAATCTAATAAAAATTCCAGTCTAAGGAATTCTTAAATGCTAACATAGAACTTATATCAAGCACTAATGCAAATGTATTTAAATTTCTTAAATAAATGGAATGTAAGTATCCTAATCAATCGTGCTACTTATAATGCACAAAAACATTTTGGCTTTTGTGCGATGAGGAAGCTAATTTTTCAGTGGATCATTTATTCAACTTCGTTATTTCTCTGTTTCTCAATGAAGTTAATAATCTGGTCATCTAGTAATCTGTAATAATCTCAATGATACCTATAGGAAAAAAAGGTTGTTTGAGAACTTTTTAAAAGAAGTAATACTTACAAACTCTACGCTAGAGATTACGTGATCAAATTTTTTTCCATGTGCAGCCCTGAAATCTGAAATTTTGACAACCCCACTGCGCATGTATTGAATTATCATGTCTAAAAGTCATTATTTTGGAAGTTCTTGAACAATATCTTATTGAAAGGAGCTAACTTCATGTCACTTAATGTAATCTGAAGTTTTATTTGTTTTTTTTTTGTTGTTGTTGTTTATATCTGCTTCCCCCACCCCCTTCCTCTCTGCTGAAATATGAACTTCATGAAAACAAGGATTTCTGGGACTTATTCACAGCTTTCTTCTAGAACATTAAACAGAATTTAGCAACTTTGTCCTATGGGCCAAATCTATCCTACCTACCTATTTTCATAAATAAAGTTGTTATGAAACATACTACCCATGGTTTCTTTCATGCTACAGTGACAGAGTTAGGTAGTTGGAGAAGAGACCATCTGGAATGTAAAACCTTAAGTATTTACTGTCTGCTCCTTTATGGAAACCATTGCTGATCCTTGGAGAATGACTCCAGTATCCTGGGTCTTCCTTAGTTTTCGAGTATTCGGTAATGAAGTAATCATTTGTGTTGATACAACTTCCTTTTGCTCAAATAAGTTTCTTTTTGCATGTTATCCTTTATTGTCTTATTACACTGTGGTGTCTCTTGAGAAAATTACTGCCCTCGTTGTGTTGTTAAGTGCCCTTTATTGTCCCTGGGATTCAATCTGGGGTTTTGGTTATGCTAAAGTCTAAAGAGATATAGGAGTATAGGAATAAATTTAAGCATAATTTCCTGGAGCACATTAATTACATACTATGAGATTTGTTCCAACTTTCTTTCATTCTCCTTCGAGTAGCAATAGTATATTAAGTTACTAGCTAAATGGGAAACCAAGTTGATAAGGATGCAATGTGTTGTATTAGAGTAGAAGTATGATTTCTTTCACCTTCCAGTTGGATTTAATGACAGATTGTTAGTATCCAGTGGTGAAGTACACCCTTTTAATAGAAAATTAGCAGAAAGTTCAGTGGACTGGTTTCTAAATTTGGCAATAGCTCATATCTGCAAGTGAGGCTTTTCAGTTTCTTCTTCAATAATTGTAAAAAACTAGGTTAGTTGATGTTTTCATTTCCATGTAATCCTGTTCCTTTATTGACAGAAAACTTGATTCCAAAATAACCAGGAAATATAGTGGAATCACATCTTAATGTTAGAGATAGATTTAAAAGACTTTCTTTATTTCATAATGAAAATTTCATATAGTCACAGTTGCTTTACAGTTTTTTCTTAAGTAGCCCATATAGTTTTTTCAACTATGATAAAATGCATACAACAGAAAATGCACCATCTTGACTGTTTTTCAGTGTGTAGTTCAGCTGTGTTAAATATATTCACTTCTTACACAGCCACCCTCCAGAAATTTTTCATCTTTCTAAATTAAGACTTTTTAACTTCAACAATAACTGCCCATTTCCCCACCCCCCTAGCCCCTGGCCACCACCATTCTACTTTCTGTTTCTATGAATTTGACTCTCTGGAAACCTCATATAAATGGAGTTATGCAGTGTTTGTCTTTTTTGTGACTGAATTATTTCACTTAGCATAATGTTCTAAGGGTCCATTCATGCATTCACATTGCAGTATGTCAGAATATTCTTCCTCTTTAAGCTAAATACTATTGTATTGTGTGTATATATCTATCACATTTTGCTTATTCATTCATCCATCAGTGGACACACTTGGGTTGCTTCCATCTTTTTGCTATTATGAATAATGATGCTATGAACGTGTGTGTATAATGTCTTGGATCATGTGTTACTCTATGTTTAATTTTTTAAAAAACTACTTTTTTTTTAATAGAAGATATGCCATTTTTCTCTCCACCACGGTGTGCAAAGGTCCCAATTTCTATCATTAACATTTGGATTTCATGTTTGTTTGTTTGTCTTTTAATAGTAGACATCCTAATGGATGTGAAGTGCATCGCATTGTGATTTTGATTTGCATTTCCTTTATGATTGCTGATGTTATGCATCTTTTCATGTGCTTGCTGAGCCTTTGTATAACTTCTTCAGAGTATGTTTGCTCAAGTCCTTTGCCCATTTTTTAATCAAGATAATTTTTTGTTGTGGTTCTTTATACATTCTGGATATTAACCCCTATAAACTTTATGATTAATAAGAAGTATTTTCCTATTTGTTGATTTCCTCCTCACTCCATTGATTGTGTCCTTTATGCACAGTTTTTATTTATAACTGTCTAATTTATCCATTTTTTACTTTTGATACTTTAGTCTGTACTTTTGGTGTCATATTGTAGAAATCATTGCCAGATCCAATATTAAAATGTCCCTTTCTTTTTACGTTTTCTTCTAAGGGTTTTTCACACTTAATTCACACATTCTTACTCATTTTGAGTTGATATTGTTATAAGGTCAGGATCATACTTTATTCTTTTCCATTTGGATGTCTAATTTTTCTGATTCAATTTGTTGAAAAGACTCTTTTTTACATTGAATGACCTTGGCACCCTTCCCCCAAAATCATCTGACCATGTATATAAGAGTTTATTTCTGGGCTCTCTAGTCAGTCCCTTTAGTGTATACTTGTATTCTTATGCTAGCACCGCTTTGTTTTGATTATTATAGCTTTGTAATAAGTTTTAGAATCAGGAAATATGAAACCTACAACATGGTTCTCTTACAATATTGTTTTGGCCACTTGGAGTTACCCATACGATTTAATATGCATAGTTTCTTGCAACACTATAAACTAAATTTATTTATACCAACGTCTTAAGAGTATTGGCATATCCAAATGAATGCTGTGAGTTTTCCATCCATTTTTAATACTGGGGAGGACTGGAGAATGATCAAGTAGCCCTGATTGCTTGCAAGGTTTTGCTCACCAGTTTTCATAATCTTTACAGTTTATTTGTGTCTAGATCTATTTACCTTAGTGAGAGTTAGAAATGAGACAGACTCATCTAACCTGAGGTGAGGTTCATGACATTAGGGCAAAAGAGTCACTTGAAGATAAAACTGTCCATCTTCATGTTTTTATGCATATATATATATATATATATGTATATATATATATATATATATATATATATAGTGCCTGGTGCTTTGTAAAAAATGATGGATACTTTTCTTAAGAATATTGCAATTTTATTGAGATAACATTGATTTATAACATTTTATATTATTTAGGAGTATAGATTTACACCTCTTCAGATGTATGTCACCACATCAAACCCATCACCAACGAAGTCATAATATTCCACAACAGTTATGGGACTATTGCTCTGTTACCAACCCCCTCCCACCTTACCCCTCAGGTAATCCCCATAATACTGCCATATTTCTAAGGTTTGTTTGGGTTTAGTTTTGTCTTTTAAAATATATACCACATATGAATGAAGTCATCCAGTATCTGTCTTTCTCCTGAATTCTTTTGAGGTAGCTTGTTTTTTCATGTGTCTTTGTGGAAAATTATTCTAGAACCCCTGAGAAGGTTTCTTCTCAGGGGACTTAGTTCTCCACATAATGAAAAGGAATGTCTGATTATTAAGATGGTTAATATACTTTTCCCACGTACCTGTCCCTTTCAGAATGTGAGGGTCTGGCTCTATTTTTTATGGACAAAGACCAGAAAGGCTAATTAAAGGCCATTAAGAACTTTAAAGATAGCTTGGATTGAGAGCTAAATTACAAACTGAAATTCTGCTTAGAGGATTCAATAGTCTCTTCTTGTAGTAGTTTTTGTTTTTTCTCAGCTAATCTCCATTACTGAGTCAGCAGCATTGGGATGACAAGACAATGTAAATTTCTCCAAGTATCAGTAAAGAAAAGTGTATTTCAATTCCTTTGCTAATACTGCCTTATTGTAGGTTGAAAATGCTTCTTATGATACATCCCATCCCAATGATTCATAGGTAAATATTTGAATTAGAATTCATACATACATACATACATACATACATACATACATATATATAATGTTAGATATATGATTTCAAATGTGTATGTATCTATTTGTGTGTCACACATACATACATACATACATATATATAAAATCTCACTAAAGCTGAGACCTCATATGGTAAACTCAAGACATTCTGGCTCAACATTTATTAAATGATATAGAGAAAGTAAGAATATTTCCCTCTATTTTAAAGACCCTAACAGAACTCATTATTCTGTGTCAGTGGATCTTTCACATATGCAATTTTATTTTTGGTGTTCCAAGAAATCTTAAGTTCACTAACAAGGTTTTTTGAAGAACACTCTTGAACTGAATGTACTGGCTGTAATTGAATAAGAACAGTGTGTGTTTGAAGTGTGAATGAACCAGCTGGGATACTAAGTTCTCCATGGTGTCCCTAATTCAATAATCATATGTTTTCCAGTTCTTCCAAAACAAGACAGTGTTCATGGTTGACTATAAAAATATTAACATAATTTGCTATTTTGATTAATATCATACCTTAGTCATCTAGAGCAATTAAAAAACATCGTACACTGTGATTTCTAACAAATGACAATGAATTCAAAATAAAGTATCCTCTTCAGAAACTTAAGTATAATTCTCAGTATGAGACTGACTTTTGCAAGGAGTCATTATGTGGAAGCATAGAAAGAAGATTAATTTCTAGATGTTTATAATTGTATTTTATCTTTTATGTCTATTAATAATACCAGCTGATGCTTCTACTCAGTATGTGCTAAGCACTCAGCTAACCCAGTAGGTAGATAGTCTCCTTATAGTGATACCTATCTCATAGTATGTGTCTTTTTATCTCCATTTTATAAAGAAAAAGCTGAAGTTTACTCATAAGTTATGTGTCTGGGATTTAAACTGCATTTCACCTAAGTATAGAGTCAAATTGTCATGATACTCGTACTCTGAGTCTTTCATACTATTATTTATATAATTTAGTTATGGGACTTTCTATATAATTTATCTTTCCTAATGATTTTGAGAATTTCCCATTCAAGCATACAGCCAATCTTTCATCTCCTCTATGGTAAGGACATCTATCCTAAGAGGAGAGGTCCTTTGGATGTGTAGATTTCATCATGTTTGGAACACACTGATCTAGAGGGACTTCCGTCTACTATGCAACGTAAGTTACAAATATATATATATATATATATATATATATATATATATATATATACACACACATGTACATATATTTATATATCATAGGAGAAGTACAGATTGGAGAAGAATCATAAATGAGGTGAAGATACTATAATGAAAGATTATATAGAAATAAATATAATGTGCAGCTTATGCAGTCCGCAGGATAGGAACACTTACTCCTTTATGAAGAAAGAAAATAAATTTAGAACCAGGTTATAATGAATGCCAACCAATGTCAAGATAAGCCTAATAGTTTGCCATTGAGAAAGTTTTTATGTTTTTATAATGATATACAAAGAAAGTTGCTTAAAATTCCATAAGCAGAACTTAAATTAATAAGAAACTTATTTTTGTATGAATACTTCAGTTGCTCTTAATCACCATAATTCATGACGTGTGTGTGTGTGTGTGTGTGTGTGTGTGTGTGTGTGTGTGTGTTTTCATGAATAATTGAAATTTCATGACTCATTAGGTTGTGGGGATTGATCCATTGAAAATATCAATAAAGAAAATAATAAGGGTTGGAATCTTCTCTTTCAACAAAATTTGTGTAGATTCCTTTCTTCCTCCTCCCCTCTTTCCTTTGTCCCCTTCCCATGCCAAGTCAGCTCTTTCAGAAGAATTTTATCTAGACATAGAAAAATGTGTTATTTCTCTCCTTTGAAAACCCTCTATCAAGTTCATTTTCAAGTTCATTCCTTAGACGCTAACATGTGTTTTGAGTCAAGAAGGTAACAGGTACTCATGAGGGAGTAGTGTTGTCAAGAGCAGGAAAAGAGTAGGTTACTTCCTTTAGGATAAATGTTTGCCAAAGGCTCCATTTAGTTTATATATCTTTCCCAGACTGCCTGACAGGAATTTCATTTAATACGAAGAAATGGAAGAAGGACATTGAAAAGAAAAATGAGGAGAATGGAAAAGATTCATTTCTTCTTGCACACCTTTGTCTAGACCTGGGGATGTCCTGCCTAAAACAATAGAGAACTTTCCCTCTAGGAAAGTCCCTCAGGTCGGCAAGGTGGATAGGTCCTGTAGGACTTCTTTACTGTCTGAAAATAGCAAACAGTCTGTTCTGGTTGAAATTTGTCAAATCTACTTCATTTAGCGTGATAGTACCTCTTCCTAATTAACACTGTGCCTTGCTCTGGAGTTGGTTTAGTAACCAACTAGCTTAATGATGTGTCCATTGGAAATGTTTCAAAATCACATAGCTGTTCACCATAAATGTACTGTAGATTTATTAATAAAGAGTGATTATTTGTACTGAGGGTCACCTTTGTTTTCTTAAGTAGATTAACTATGCTATGGGAATATTTACACTGCCATTATGCTCTGGTAAAGAACAATACCTTTTTAAACTTTAGCAGTCACTATCCTTGTACTTTCTTGGGTTTTGTGCCTACCATATGATCCAGCGATTCCACTCCTAGGAATCTACTCACATAACATAAAACACTAATTAGAAAGGAAACTTGTCGCAATTTAAGTCAGACCACTGGACCAGTTAAGTGAAGTGTAAATGTCTGGAGTCCTTTTTCATGTCGAAGTACTTGGACTTTTTGCTGACTTACGTTAATCTTTATGAATGGAATTTTTAAAAATGCATTAATGTTGACTTCAGCTTAGTTAAAATTTTAATTGTACTGCTTATACGCCTCAGCACTCAGTTGTAATAGGGGTTTTGTACTCCGTAGAAGTTAAAAGATGAAGAAAACGTCTTTTTTTTTTTTTTTCCTTTCTGTTCCCACAGCTTTTAACAGTTGATTCAACCTCTGGTCCTGTAGTTTCTGATACAATCCCTTGGTGAAGATATATGGGCGATTTCTTCACAGGGTCTACCTAGCAATGTCAATATATGGCATGGCCCATAGGGATGCTTAGTGAGTTGCACTGTTTCTGAGGCTGTGCATGAAATTGTTCGCATGCTGTGCATTTGTGAGGGAAGCCTGTCCATGGCATCATGAACTTTTCACTGGAGCATGGTTTCCATTCAAGAAGGGTATATGGCAGTACAGAAAATAATAACAACCAATCATTTCTGTGTTTAAGGCACTGTTCTGCAGAACTTACAAGTATTCTCTAATATATTAGGCATTGTTGTAATGCCCATCTTGCAGGTAGCCAAACCAGTGTGTTAGATTGATGTGTGTCAGGATGTGAACTCAGGGAGCCTGGGTCTAGAGCCTGAATTCTAAGCCCCTTTATTGAATAGAAATTCTGGAAATTGCTCATCACTGCCCAGCTATGATGTGTTACTATGCAAAAGAACAGCACCACTATCTCAGAACATCTATAAATATGGCTAAGGAGTGGGATTGGAATCTCAATGTACAAACTATTGGGATTGGAATCTCAATGTACAAACTATTTCTTTTCAATGCTAGACTAGAAACAAACCAAGTCTTCTTCCATCAGGCATTAATTTAAGTTCTTGTCATATGAACACACTTGATTATATACTAGAAATAGATATGAAAGGATGCAAATGATCAGAACAGGAGAAAGATGCTGGGCATTCCATTAGGCTTAGAGAGGTAGAAGGATGGAGTGAGCACGGAATCTGGAATCTGATTGTGTGTCTTTGAATCTTTGCCCTGAATCTCACCAGCAGTTTCACCCTGGGCATAGCTTATAACTTCTTTGCATCTTAGTTACTTAGTTGTCTAATCTATGAAATAGTGATAATAATGGTGCCTATGTCACTAAATTTTGGTGACTATTAAAAGAGATGATCATTGTAAAGTACTCAGATCAGAGTCTGGTACATAGAATGACGTAGTGCTACTGTGACTTTTGCTATCATCATTACTACTGGTTTTTGTCATTGTTTTAAAAATTAACATTTGATACACATTAAAATGTCAAAATGAATCTCATCATCAAACGTGTTAGGTCTGTGATTGTGAGTTGAAGGGCTCTTCTAAATGTGTTAGAGAAACACAAGCCCTGCCTGAAGATGTGTGAAATCTGAGTTGTGAAGCCCTTTTTCTTTATAAAATCACATATAGATTCCTAGTACAGGGCCTGCCACTGAAGCAGGCCCTCATTAAAAGCTTGTTAAAAGAATGACTGTCACTCTGTCTTTGGTGTCCCATGTCACACCCCCTCAGCTTACACCTCCTTTTAACCACAGTTGTCGTGAGCAGTGCCTTGTGGTCTCAGATTCTGCTCAGGCTACAGCACCTGCCTTAGGTGCATTCACATTATTTTTCTTCAAGCCTGCCTTCTTTCTTCTTTCCTCCCTCTCCCCCTCCCCCCTTCTCCTCCCTCCCACCCTTCCTTTCCTTCTAATTATGCTAATTAAAGTACTGTTGGTTTATAACATTGTATGTGTTTTAGGGGTATAGGTTTTTTTTTTTAAAGATTTATTTATTCACACAAGAACTGGGATGTAGGCCAGAAGTGTGGGGGGTGAGAGGATTCACCAGAGAGAGTCGGGGGCAGAACAGGCAGATCTACTGACATACACTGCTGAGGGCAGCAACTGGTAAGACAGGAGAGGTCTAGTGCATCATTTGGTTTAGCTCGCTAATAGGGGATCGAACTCATGCCACAGTTGCTGGTGATAACTTGATAGCACTGAGACTTTAACCCCTGTGTCACCAGGGGGGTCCCAGCGGTATAGGTTTAAACCTTTACAAATGTCTAGCACACGTCTTTCTGCTTTCTGCTTCAAGGCCATTTCCAATAGCAAGGCAGTCCACTCAGCCTGTGTACAGGGAAGCCCCAAAGTAACCCTTACCAGTGGAGACAGGAGTTGCTAGGTAAATAGTGCTGCCTTCACTCTCTATGGGGCAATTCTGCAAAGTGCTTTGTGTGCCTCTCAGAGGCCCCAGTGGATTCTTATCAGGCCCTGTTGCCTACAGCAGTGACCTCAAAACACATTCTATATTGGGTTTCCTCCTTCATTGAATCAGTCTCCTCATTCCCTTCCTCCTGCCTCAGAGAAACATCTTCCAAACAAACGATCCACACATAAGTACTTGTCTCAGGATCTTATTTCTGGGACCCAAACTAAGACATATGCTATTGTAAAACCCCAAACAAATCCCATGCCACTCTTTGTGAAAATCTCCTGTAAACTCCATTTCTTCTGCTCATTGCTGAGTTCCCAGCACCAAGCACAGCACTGATAGCAAATGGCACTTGAATGATTGAATCAATGAGTAAAGGAATATATTTCTTAGAATCTGATAATTAGCGGATCAATAGGTCCTGCTCAATTATATTTACTAAATGCCGTATCCAAAACATGGAAAGAAGGTGACAAAATCTTTCAGGACTCTTATATTCTGCATGGTTACTTTTATCTTTTGTCCTGGCCCTGGCCTGCATCCAGTTTTCTCCTAAACCCTGAAGAAAAAAAAAAATGGTGAATTTGATGGTTCTTCATCTTTAAAAAAATATGTATTTCCAAAATAAAAATGTTTTATATGTCAGCAAAAACCCATTGATCTTCTGTTCTGGGCTCTATCCCAGGCTGGTATGCAGGTAAAGATGAAGTATTTGATGTACACTGTGCAAGAGGGAAATGATAGACCAGAGGCACAGTCAGGACTATATCATGGGGCAGAATTTGGGCACTAGGAGATTATAATTCAAGCAGGCCATGATATTTGGGGGTTCATTTGACCACATACTCCACTTGCTGATAACAATCACGTGCTAACTTGATAGTAAACTGCTCTTCACTGTGTGATCATGTCCTTTGTCCTTACACAAGAGCAATATGCATGAATTCTAAATGCAACAGTTTCAAATTTTCACCCTTTATAAAGGGAGAAGATTTGAATTTCAAAATATTTAATCTGATGAATATGATGAAGTGTGCTTTTGGATTATTGATAGAGAATAATGATATTACCTGACCTGAAACTATAAAATATAGACCACAGGCCTTCACTGGTAGAACAATTAATAGAAACTGAAACTCATGAGTGGGCTTCAGGAACAGACTTTTGACTCAATCAGATTGCAAGCAAAATATGTCAATCAGAATTCTGGAGTTTCTGAGCAAATCTGTGATCTACTTTGCCATTAAAGGGGAAGAGGAGCGCTTTATAGAAAAATGTAAAAAGGAGTATAAGTCTTATTTAGTAACTAATAATGAATATTAAGGCCAATAGTGATGTATGAGAGACAGAATATGAACAAAGGGCGGAACATTTGAATTAAGCTGTCTGAAAGAGATGAAAATGGGAGGTGTTTAAGTCTTCAGCTTGCTGCCAGAATGGGTTTTATTTAGTATCTGTTACCTTTAAAGATGACTTCAGTTATAATATAGGAGACATGACCATAGGTGAAACAGGCTTGTGAGAAAATACAAATAACTGAATTCGACATGAGAAAAGACATTAAATGGATCTTTAAGAACTGAGCTAATGGGTTTGAGTGAACCATGACATTTCTATTGCTACTGCTAATGGTGATGGTGGCGATGATGAAGGTGGTTATAGTGGTGATGTGGTGACTGTAATTGATAGCTAGTCCCAACACCCTGCCTTTCCTTTAGTAATCATTAACTACTGATAGATAGTAGGTATTATTGCTCATATTATTATCCATATCATTAGAGCTTTAAAACTGAATGAACAGCCTTGGAGAGGTCATGCAGTTAATTAGTGGACCAGGATTCTAACTCAGGCATGCTGACTCCAGAAGCCAGATACTTAATTCCATATATTCTTTGTACTAACCTAACATCTTGTGTTCCAATTTCAACTCATCAAGATCAGAGGCCATCTAAATTCAATTCTAAGCAAGACCCTACATCCCACTGCTAAGGGACTAACTAGAGTGTAATGAATAGAAAACTGTGCGAGATCCTGAAGTTAATGGCTAACAGGCAGGACTTCAACCACAACTTTATTAGTCAGGCATCAATTTCATTAAGTAGACGAGCAACTCACAGGGGGATTGTGAACAAGGTGATATGTTTTAAAGGTCAAAACTGGATTCCTGTAGATTTAGTCAAGGCAAGAATAAAGTATAATTTAAGATCAGCAGCCATAGTTGCAGTCAAAGAAGACCCTCCACACACATGCACAAATGTCTACCAAGTTCTCCAGATACATCCTACCTGAGCTTGTCCCTCCCTGACACAATGTGGATCTGTTCTCTAGAGAGGAAACCAGAGAAAGAGCAGCACCGTGGGGGACATTCAGCCATAGCTATTAAGTCCTTATCTTTCAATAGAAGTCCAATTTTCCTCCTATTACTCAGGCTCAGTCTATTAACTCCAAACTGAGTCCTCTCTGAGCAGGAGGGGAGAGTGAAGTGCTGAAGCCTTTTATGCAAAGCTGATCTCTAGAAAAAGGGAGTCTCCTCAGATTAAGTGAAATGTGTAGTTTGTATCACTTAATCCTCCCTAGACATTGACGTTAGAATAAATCATGCTAATCAAAATTCTATAAGAAACAAACTTCCTCATCTTTTGGTACTCAACATCCCTGAAGGAACTCGTCACTCAATCTCCCCAATCCCAATCTATACAAACAATATTGTATAAAATAATAAAGCTAAATGATTTAAAAGGGTTCCTAGTTTGCCAGGGTCTGGGATAAGTCTTTGACATGTATTCTCTCACTTCATCCTCACAACAGACCTAAGGCTGGCTACAGGATGGGTGGTGCATTGTCATCTCTCTGGTGTAGATGAGTTAGCCAGGATCAGACTTTAAGTGACAGAGCTACTCTAACATCACCCAGTGAAGAGGTGAAGTCATGATTTAAGCCCCGTGCCTAACTCATGGTGTTCTCTGAAGCTGCTTGTGATTGGAATTAGACCAGAACCCACACTTGCCTAATCACTACTGTCTAATGCTGGCATTTAAAAAGATCCATCTGGTAGAATGATTAGAAGTATACATTATGAAAGACATCAGTTGAAAGAAATTATGCAGGTCACACAACCTCTTTAAGCCCCAGTTTTCTCAGTTTTTAAATGGGGATCATAATGACGACCTTTCAGGTTTCATGCATGTGTAAAAAGACAGCAACTCCACCGCCTCTTACCTTAACATCCTTTTTCATTTTACTAGAGGACCCACGCCTTATGTTTTTGATACTCAGACAAGAGGCTGGCTCCCCTCACTCGGTAATTCTTCTCCAGAGTGCCAGTAATTATACATATGTGCCATATATTTTCCCAGATGGAAGATTTAAAATTCTAAAAGGTCTCCCAGTGTCTCAACAATAGTCTTTTACATCTCTGTAATACAATGTTTGCCAACTGGGGTTCCACAGGACATGTAACCAGATGGTATGAAAGAAATTAGTTTCTTCTTGCAGTAAGTTTAAGAAGTGTAATATACTATTGGTGACTATCACACACACACATATATTCATTCAAGACTCAGAAATCTTGTGGAGAGGTGTATACATGTATTCGACTATGGAATGTTTATTTCATATTTCTGTAAGCAAATAGTTTCAGTTTGGGAACTACCGTTGTGGTGACAAAAGGCATTTACTTTATTAATTAATTTCCCACAACAGCCTTGCCAGGTAGCCAGGGCAGACATTGGCTTAGAATGTAGAACCTTCAGTGTAGTCAGAGTTGGCTTACTGCAAAGCAACCTTCATTTAAGGAGTTAAAACTAGAAGTGAAACTGCTTAAAATATTGGTTTGAAATTTGTTTTGAACATAACTCATCATCTTTTTTTTTTTAATGGGAGTGAAGTATTTATCTCATTGTGATTTTGTTATTTATGTCTTTTACATTTTGTATTCCCCTTGGGTAGCCCACCACCAAGTTACCGGTGATCCATCCCCATGGTCCCTTGTGTTCTTTTCTATTCCATTTTGTGCACTTTTCCTTCCCTCCCTCTGCCCCCCCCACCCCCTGGCTGATTGTCTGTCTCCTATTTGGTTTCCTTATGTCCTGTTATAAGTGAAACCATTCAATATTTTTCTCTTTCTTTCTGGCTTATTTCACTGAGTATGATCCCCTCTAATTCCATCCATGTCACTGCAAATTGCATGTGTTTATCTTCTTAGAATGCTGAATAGTATTCCATTGTGTATATGTGCCACATCTTTTTGATCCAATCATCTATTTTTGGACATCTGGGCTGCCTCCATACCTTTGCCATTGTGAACAGTGCTGCAATGAACATACGGGTGCATGTATCCTTTTGGATTAGTTTTTTTGTATCCTTTGGGTAAATTCCCAAAAGTGGGATTGCTGGGTCATATGGGAGCTCCATGTTGAGCAGTTTGAGGAATCGCCATACAGCTTTCCATAGTGGTTGGACCAGTTCACACTCCCACCAGCAGTGTAGAAGAGTTCCTTTTTCTCCACATCCTTTCCAGCATTTGTTGTTGCCTGTATTTTTAATGTGTGCCATCCTCACAGGTGTGAGGTGGTATCTCGTAGTGGTTTTGATTTGCATTTCCTTCATTATAAGTGATGTTGAGCATTTTTTCATGTATCTGTTGGCCATTTGCTTTTCTTCTTTGGAGAAGTGCCTTTTGAGCTCTTCTGCCCATTTTTTGATTGGATTATTGGCTTTTTTTTTTGTTGAGTTGTGTGAGTTTCTTGTAAATTTTTGTTATCAGTCCTTTATCAGATGTATTGTGTGCAAAGATCTTTTCCCAGTTGGTAGGGTGTCTGTTAGTTTTGGTTAATGTCTCTTTTGCTGTACAGAAGCTTTTTATTTTGATGTAATCCCATCTGTTTATATTGTCTTTCACTTCCTTCACTTTGAGGGATGTATCTTTCAAGATTTTGTTGAGATGTATGTCGTGTAGAGTTTTGCCTATATTTTCTTCTATACATTTTATGGTTTCAGGTCTTACATCTAGGTCT
>PVIJ01011554.1:0-54132 GCA_004024925.1 Scalopus aquaticus
GGACATCTGGGTTGCTTCCATACCTTTGCTATTGTGAACAGTGCCGCAATGAACATACGGGTGCATGTATCCTTTCGGATTAGTGTTTTTGTATCCTTTGGGTAAATTCCCAAAAGTGGTATTGCTGGGTCGTATGGAAGCTCCATGTTTAGCAGTCTGAGGAATCGCCATACAGCTTTCCATAGTGGTTGGACCAGTTTACATTCTGTGGGTAGTATTTTTTAATAAATTGCCACATAAAATTAAAAGTAAGGAGGTCATGGTTTTCCAAAGCAAAACTACTCCATCCTCAAAGTTCGTATTCTAAATAGTTTATGTTGGTTTAACTGAGCTGACATTACTGTCTCACATGTCAAAATGTTGTATGCTGCAGTTGTAATGACGGAGTAGGGCATTCTTGGATAAGCAGTATATGAGACCACAGTGATGTAGTCAGTAGAACTCACACTAGGAGTCTCTTGCTAGAGGGCAGTGACCTGTCTTGTTGGATACTATTGCTAACGTGCTATCTTAAGGATCTTGTTCTTTCTTTGAATGCTCTCTTATTCTACTTGCAATTATCTTCCCTTTTAAATTTCGTTCCTTTTCATTCCTTTTTAACATTTGTATATATTTTTCTGATATGACTTATCTATATCTGATATGTACTATATGAATATAGTACTGTTACATTTATATATGTACATACATTATATGAATATAGCATTATTTGTTTATAAAATGATTAGGAAATATATATATATATTTATCATATTGGGCATATATGCTCAAATTTTTTCCCTGATGATGCTACACTATAAAGTATATTTGAGACTACTGTACAATATTATGAATTTCTTTAGTACAGGATCATTTCTTCTTCATATGCCTGATTGCTTAGCACAAGGTCTGGCCTATAAGAGGTAGTTAATAAGTTTATTGACTGGGTGGATTGCTGGATATATAGATCAAATCATGTGACTATGCTTCTCTTTATGAATAGATAATCTTAAGTTACCATTTAGAACATATTTCAGTGTATTGGGACACATCTGGGAGATCAAATAACTAGACTGTGGTAATAGGTCTAGATGCTGTTAGAATGTATTAAAAACTGATTTGGCTTGCCACATTTTCCAATAATACGCCAGATTGATGAATTACCACAAAATAAATGGTGAGTATGATTGAGAAATTTTATGAAGCTCTGAATTCCAGGATTCATTAGTCTTAAACATCATTCTCTCTAAAGTTTAGCAAATAGCATTATCTCCACAAACCTCAATGCTTAGATTTCTTTATATTTCTTCTCCCTTAGATGAAAAGGTCATGTGATTAGAACAAAGCAATGATATGAACAGAGATGGAGAAGAGAAGTTCTAAAAAGTTCTGAAAAGGAGCTCATATTCAACTGAAATGTTAATCTTACTAAGTTGTTTTTCTCTCCCCCATTTCATTCAGGTATCGGTGATGGGACTGAGGGTCACTGTTAACAACAGTTCCCCCAATTCAGTCCTTTATAGAACCTCTTCTTTGACTGATTCTTTCTCATGTCACTCCCGTTTGTAGTACCCTTTTTACCATTATGTAAAATGGGGCTAGTATACAGTGAGTACTCAAAAACTACTTTTGACCAGCCATATCCCTCTATGTAATTTCTGCCTGTGTGGATGCAACTATCCATGTCTTTGGTGGTGAAGGTGGTAGTGACGTGCTGGCCAGGGCAAGGTCGGGGAGGCAGCGTCACTGTTGCTCAGAACTACTCAGTTTGCCTGGTGGAGGGGAAGGTGATTTTGTTGTCTTCAGTTTTATCTTCTTTTTTTTTTTTTTAAGATTTATTTTATTTATACATACAAGCTGGGGTACAGGCCAGAGGTGTGGGGTGGCGAGAGGGTTCACCAGAGACAGCGGGTAGCAGAACAGGCAGATCAGAACTACACTGCTGAGGGGAGCAGCGGGCGAGGCAGGAGAGGTCTGCCGCGCCATGTGGGACTCTCCCCGGCCGGGCGTTGAACTCGTGTCATCGCTGCCGACAGCTCCACAGCGCAGCACTTAACCGCTGTGCCACCGGGGAGGCCCCAGTTTTATCTTCTTTATCATCCTCCTTCATTGTGCAAATAGATAAATACACAAAAAGAAAGGTTGAATACTGTCATAAACCTTTTGATCTTTCCATTAGATTTTCCTAGGTCAAATTCAGCTTGAGGCATTGGTGATGTTCTCAATCATTTTTAATAATATAGATAAAAAGAGAAGGGACTATGAATTGCTATAAATGTGGGTATATTTTCATGAGTTAATGAGTCTTGATTTTTTTTTAAAAGATTTATTTATTTATACATACAAGCTGGGGTATAGGCCAGAGGCGTGGGGTGGCGAGAGGGTTCACCAGAGACAGAGTGGGGAACAGAACAGCCAGATCAGAAATACACTGCTGAGGGGAGCAGCGGGTGAGGCAGGAGAGGTCTGCCGCACCATGTGGGATTCTCCCCGGCTGGGCATCGAACTCGCATCGTGTGCTGCAGACAGCTTCACAGCGCAGCGCTCAACCGCTGTGCCACCAGGGAGGCCCGAATCTTGATTTTTTTATTGATACATTTTTGTATTTCCTGCTCTTCCCCCTTTTTTTGCTTAGTTTAAAATCATATTAACCATAGATGTTCTCATAGTGTTAAGCACTGTGATATACCTGACAAATTTTACAAGAAAGGAAAAGCCCATTGTGGTATAACAGTTTTTGCTAGCAGGTGATCCAGAAGTTATTCATATTCTCTTCTTATTTGACTTGTTAATTTTTCAAAAAAAAGTTTTAAGTACCAGTTATATGTGTCTGTGATTTTTCTTTATTGTGGATGATTTGGCATGTTTGGTTGTATGCTGAAAGTAGAATCTAAATCTTCCTCAAAATTATAGTAAAGATATGGCTTACCTCTATCAAGATTTAGAATATACAATTTGCAGCCACTATTGGAATAGAGATACTTTTTTTCTTTACTGCCTAGAATTGGTTTAAACCATATGCCAAACATAAACTGGCCAAACATATAAAATTCTATTTTTTTAAAAGCTTGCTTTTTTTTTAAAGCTTGCTAAACTTCTATTATAGTCTGAGTTGAATATTGTCCCCTCTAACCTCCCATTCATGTCCTCCTAGAATCTGTGAGTCTGACCTTATTTGAACATAGATCTTTGCAGATATAATCCATCTAAGACTGAATTAGTATGGACCCCAATAAGAAAAGAAGTACAGACACACACAGAAGAAATAGAAAGGTATGGACAGAGATTAGAGAGAGGCTCCAATAAGTCAAGGAAAACAAGGATAGTTGGCAACCTTGAAGAAGCTGGAAGGGGCAAGGAAAAATTCTTCCTAGAGACTTTTATACTACTAACATCTTAATTTCACATTTGTAGTCTTTAGAACTATGGGAGAGTTAACTTCTGTTGTTTTGAACTCTACCTAGTTTGTGGTACTCTTTTCTTGGAGATCTTGGAACAAATAAACAGTTCCTTTTAGAGTTAGCAGAAAAGTAACTTTATACAACTTGAGGAATCCATCCTCTTTCTCTGGAGTTGTATTAAGTAACTTGCATTAAGCAAGATATGATGTTGAGATGGGGCTCATTAGATCCCAGCAGAACAAGCCTCTTGTCTGAGCTGTCTCTTGTCTGTCCTAGTCCACCGTCATTTCTCCCCACTGGTCACTGCAGAGGTGACCTTTGCATCCATCTACATGGCTGCTTCTAGTCTGTGCTTTCTCTACTATTTCCACACCACCCTCGAGTACCCAGGAATGGCTTTGCTGCTCCAGTGCCATGTGGTGGTATATGTAGACATATTCTGTAAATATTTATTTTTTGTGATGTTGTCACTTCCCAGGACTTTAGCAGTACAATAGATTACAAATTTCTGCTGTTGAAGCCATAAACCTATCTGGGTATGTGGCTACCTCTCCAGGATTGTTCCAAGGAATGACTCGGTGTTCGTTATTGGTGTATGTTCTCATTATTTCTGGTCTCTGACTCTGTCCTGGTCACTCTGATTGGGTAATATTTTTCTAACCTTGTTTTGAAGATGGGAGTGGGGTAAATTTTTATACTGGTTTCCCTAAGATCATTTGTCTATGTGTTCACTCTTTTTTTTTTTTTTCTCCTAAGGACCTAAATCAGTGGTTCTCAACTGGAGATAATTTTGCTCCCCAGGATAACTTAGCAATGCCAGGAGACATTTTGGATTGTCACATTCAGAGAGTGAGAAGGATACTACTGGCATCTAGGGGGTAAGCTGAGAATGCTGCTAAATATCTTGTACTGTATGGAATAGTCCCCATGTCAAAGAAATATTGGCCCCAAATATCAATAGTGCCACTGTTGAGAGACCCAGGTCTAGTGTCCTGAAACCAAAAACATAAAGAAAAATATGTTTTTGACTTTGTTTCTTATGTCTCTTTCTGATGCAGGAATACACTGTCCTGCTTTTGAATGGAGGAAGAATAAGTAATGAAAAGGTAATATTAAGATGGGAAAATTGACCTTTTCATCAAAATTATTCTGCCTCTACTAGAAGGCATATTTAAAAGTGTAATTGTACTTAAATATCCCTCCCAATTTCTCTAACACATAAATTAAAATACAGAATGACATTAGTAGTTATTAGGACTTCTAAATTGGCTAGAAAACCAAACCAACTATTTAGGAGGGGACAAAACCCACTGTGAAGCTGAAACCTTCTTGATTGATCATCTGGAGAACTCAGATGACTAAGGCAAGTGCAGATTTTAGCTAATTCATGCCAGATTGTGGAGAACATTAGACTAAAAATGTATAAATATAGATTCCAGTCTTATTTATCTTACCACCTCCTTGAATGGGCCACTTCATTTCTTTGGGTGTCTGTTTTTTTTATGTTATAAATTTAAGTTAGATGATCTCAGGCAGTTCTTTTACTGAATTTTTGTTTCTGATGATTTAGGACCAGTTTGTGAATATAAATAAATTTACACACACACACACACACACACACACACACACACACACACACACACACATTTATTTATTTAAAGGTACTCATAGAAAATCATCTTTTTGATGCTGTCTTCAGAATTATGGAGGAGGTTGTTAGTTGACCAACCAAATTTGTTCTCTTCTTCCATGAGCACTTGGACAAGAGTAAAAGTGTCAAAGGAGAACCGTCCACATTTTCTATATTTCCTTGCATTTGGGTGTGATTCTCACAGGAGGTATGAGGAAAATGAGTTATCTAGAACTCTGGCATGGGTCCTGAAAGTAGTGGGTATGCCTCTTTCATGCTTTCCCTTTTCCGCTAGCTGGAGTCTCTGGTGATCCACTTCAACTATGCAGGTGACAAAGATATTCTAGGGGAGAGTGGGACAAAAGGAATCTGGAACTTCAGATGCTGGAAAGGAGCAGAACTGCTTCTTTTTTATTTTAAGTCATGTTGTTAGGTAGTTTTATTATAGCACCACAAGTCGAGGAACTTTTCCCATGACTGAAACAGCAGACTTCAAAAACCTGCATTCGTTATTCTGAGGTTGAGGTTCTAGTGTTGACTTTTAATGCCTCATTTTGAGTCATAAGGCAAGTGGACATCTTCCAGGGTCAGAATAGAATAGGAAAAAGTCTTAGAGGAATAAGGGAGGCTCCAGAGATCAGGGCAACAAATTCTAAAGGGGACTAATCAAACAGCCTGGACTAGGGGCAACAGGACATTTCCAGACAAGGATAATAAAGTAAAAGAAATCTAAAATATGGACTGAGATGCAAGGTGTAAATCTGGGTACAGAGACATTAAGGCAGAGTGAGTGAGAGCACCGAGAACTAACCAATCACAAAGAGACAGATGGGGCTTTAGAATAATTGGGGAAAGAAGGTCTATATTCTGAGGCACGACTCCACTTGGGCTTCCTTGCCCCTTCCTGGCTTGGTCCATGGGCCTGAGAGTCCCACTTTGTTTCTGTTCTTTTCCTCCTTAGTAAATGTTAGGAAAGAAAGAGGCCAGAGTACCATCAGACAGAAGTAGACTTTTATTTATTCACTCATTCATTCATTCATTTATTGCTAAGTAGATTTTTTTTTAAATTGTTATTATTATTTATGTCTTTTCCATTATTGTGTATTCCCTGTAGGTTTCCCACCACCAATTCACCCGTGAACCGTCACCACAGTCCCCCATGTTCCCCTCTCCCCCATTCGGAGCCTCTATCCTCCCTTTCTCTATCTGAATGTCTCTCTTTTATTTGGTTCCCCAAAATTCCTGCTATAAGTGAAAGCAGACTTTTATTAGCCTGTGGGGGGGTGAATCTCAGCAGCAGCAGAGTGAGAATTGACCCCGAAATTGGGAGTGTGGGTCTTTCTAGGGTCAGGCTACTGCTGGAATCTTTTTGGCATGCACATGGTGCAGTAGGTTTCTTCTGCTGGAGTTACTGCTATTGTCAGCTTATCTCTGATTTAGCTTATCTTGGGTGGGGTCAGGTCAGGTGGGTTTTATTCTTGCTAGTGGTTTTATGAAGGGACTGTTTGTGTGCTCTTCAATAAACTTTTCCTTACCTACAAATTTGGCTCTTTTCACTTGCTTGTGTGAGCATCACCAAAGTTCCTGCTGTGGCTTTGTGAGACACCAATCCCCATCATGATCTAGTGGCTAGGACTCAGCGCTGCCCCAAAAGCCTGGGATCAATTCCCAGCTGGGTAACTAGTCCTGAAAACCTGAAATTAAGGTATCAATATCTAAAGTACAAATGGAATATTTTAAAGCAAGAAGATGACATGTGCAAAATTCTTACAATCTTTTCTCATATTACTTCCTACTATTTTCTCTTGTAAATTCTATACTAAATAACCGTACTTATCCATTGAGTTCACCTTTTTGTTTTAGACATGGTCTCTACCTTCAGAGAATTATCGGTGTCTATCTGCAGTTGCTCAAATTTTAGACTTAATGTATTTCTCACAGTATTATTCCTTTTATAGCCTTCTCTTTCTGGTCTCAATGCATTGCTGGAACATAAGGCATGTGACTAACTTTGCATGTGTCTATGCAAAATTGAAGGCTTTTTCAAAGAATGCCTGGGAAATACTTCCTTCTTTTATACTGCAGGAAGGTAGTGGGTAATGATTGTTAGATGATCTTGACTTTAATTGGAAAAGCAACAACTTCTTGCTAGTGTTCTTAAAAAAATTACTACTTTCTAGCAAGTATTCTCTCTGGCCGTTTGTATTGCCACTCATCAGTAAGTATTATAGTAGTGATTATAGATTATGTGTTAGTTCAGATATTAAACTAATTTTAACTGAAATGTTTTTATGTTAGGTGAAAATTTCACTTGTTTTAAGTATGCGAATAGAAACTGTTTCATTGGGATAGGTATTAATCTAGATCATGAATAAGAGAAAGACAATAAATTGAATGTTTAGTTTTCGATATGTTGAAATGTGAACAAATAGGTGTTCCTTCTATTGCTTTTTACTCTGTCTTAACAGGCAGAGTTGATTAACTGAACTGTGATCTGAATGGAAATGGCTTTGATCACCTTTTATTTCTGCCTTCTTTAAATGAACCCATCTTAAATATTTTGCATAACACAACTTGCAATGCTCTTGCTATTTGAAATCAAAATTCTTTCTGGATGACTAAGGAGATTTGAATAAAAATGTTACTTCAGTGACTTTTCTTTTATATGAACGTGGGATTAACTTTCCCTAACAATTTTAAATTGGTCCTTTTTTTTGGGAGGAAGGGAGTTGTTTGCAATTAATAACTAATAACTTGATATTAGTTCATGTAGGCCTGGATAATAGATTTTCACATTTCAAATGATCAGATAAGAATTCAAAACTATACTTGCTTGCTGTGACATTTGGATTTGAACAGGAGACCCACCTTTCTTTTGATGTCCTGAGTAGGCAACTGTGGTTGGGAGAAAGTCACAGGAAGAAAATCACCAGTAGGGGACTTTTTGGAGGTGTTGCAGTTGCTCTGTATGCTCTCTGTGTTTTGATACACTGGGCAAGGAATGTTGATGAGACATGAGGCAGAACAGCTTGTTCCTCCACAGCTATTTTGACTTTGCAATGCTGGCAGTAGTAAAAAAAAATAATAATAAAATTTTTTTAAAAAATTTACAGTGTTAACTAAGCAAACACATGGGGCTTGGAGGAAGGCTAGGGAACAGCTAGGCTATTCTTGGTATCAAGAACCCTATTGCTTAGGAACTTTGAATTCCAGTCATGAATGCATAGTACTTGGAGTTCTACATTTCTCTAGAGGTTCTTTATCTGGGGGTGTTAATAGGCACAAATGGTGTTGCGAATGAACTACAATTTAAGTCATGTTCAATCATCAGATTCAGTAAGATGATTTAGAAGAATAGATACCTGAAGGGATTCAGAATGTGATTGTGGAAACCAAATTAGTTAAAATAAAAACTCACGCTGCTTTTGGCATTGATAAATACAGGTTATCCTAAAGAAATAGAATACAGCAATGATGAAGGTTGATTTTGCTGGGTGCACTGCCAGAGAATTTAGAAGAAAAGCGTGGCTTATAAAGTTCAGTTTTGTGAATTTTTGCTGCTGTTTTTCAGAGGTGACAATGTGAGGAGCATGAGCCAAGTCGAGCCTAACTGAACCTGCTCAGCCCACTTCCAACATGTAGATCTGTGAAG
Source organism: Scalopus aquaticus (assembly GCA_004024925.1). NCBI lineage: Eukaryota > Metazoa > Chordata > Mammalia > Eulipotyphla > Talpidae > Scalopus > Scalopus aquaticus. The sequence goes on from PVIJ01011554.1 coordinate 8,663, forward strand.
GAGAAATAAATTTTTTTTCTTTTAAAACACTGTAATCTGGAGATTAATTATTATGTAGCATTTTTGCAATAAAACCTGACTACTGCACATATAGTCTTCTAATTTCAGGCTGCTGGCATATGAGAACCAGAGGCTATGGAGCAGATCTTATGTCCTGCCTTAGATTCCCTCACTATGCTGATTTCCCCAATCCTGCTATCAGTGGTTCAACCGTGCCACACGTTGTCACTATCCATATTTGCTTCAGTTCAGTCAGGCTTATTGGCTGCCATTCAGGAAGAGTTTCTGACTCTTTTCATTACTTTTAGATTTGAATGAAACCCCACATTTCTGGGTGTGGCATTTGGCAGCTTAAGAGGCCACCTGAAAAACTGGATGACATATCGCAAAAGTGTAGTCATGTTTATTTCCATGGAGCTAATTTTGGCCAATGGGAAAATGAAGATGGTAGGAAGAAAGTAAACACCCCTGCCCCTTCTGCCTTTTTCCCATGGACTATTCTGACCACACAGATACATAACTTGTCTGAAGAATCTTGTATTGCCAAGCAGATGCTTCTATGGAAGAATTGCTTATCTTTCTGGGATTCATGAAACAGTGGCCAGCATGTTTAACAAGTGATTTTGCATGGTTTTTCATCCTCACTTGTCTCATTTTCCTTTTTTCCTTCACTTTCACTGTCTTGGTTTTTATATCAAAGAAAACACCAACACTTAATCTTTTTTTTTTTAAAGATTTATTTATTTATGCATACAAGCTGGGGTACAGGCCAGAGGCATGGGGCGGCGAGAGGGTTCACCAGAGACAGAGTGGGGAGCAGAACAGGCAGATTGACGGAAATATACTGCTGAGGGGAGCAGCGGGCGAGGCAGGAGAGGTCTGCTACGCCATGTGGGAATCTCCCAGGCCAGGCTTCGTACTTGTGTCGCTGCTGCGGACAGCTCCACAGTGCAGCACTTAACTGCTGCACCACCAGGAATGCCCAACACTTAATCTTGATTCAGGCTCTTTTCTAGAGAACCCAAACTAAGAAACAGATCTAGATCATCATGGCAAGATGATGATGATAAAAAGGTGATTATGATGATGGCAGTTTTATCTATTGATAACCAATATTGTATCAAGCAATATGCTAACTGCTATAAATTCGTTTAATTTTATATTCATGAAAATTCATAAACTAGGTAATATTATTATTTCATTTTATGGAGGAGGAAATCAAACTTTAAAGAGCTTTGATTATTTGGCTAAGACTCCAAATAAATAGACCCAGAATATAAACCTAGATATTTTAGAAGTCATATCTTATGTTAGACCACTAAGTGACACAAATAAACTGCAGAGCAGATACTGGGTACCAAATTGCAATGTCTTATGTGCCCTGGTGTGCTCCAGAGTGTCCAACACACTAGATTTTATATAGAGTACATGAAATATGTAACTGGTTGATTTTTATAATTTATTAAGCTTTCATTTATCAATATCTGGTAAATCCAGAATTGTTCTACGTAGAATTCATGGATTGCCAATTTTTAAGAATTAGGCCAAAAGGACCTTTGTAAACAATAAAACATAACCTGAAACAGAAGACCTTTTAGAATTTTATAGGGTTAGAGACACACTACAAAAATTATCTTTGTATATTGTTTGAAAGTAGTACTATTTATTTGGACATGATATATTTGGGATAAAAGATACTTATATTTATGATTGGAAATATTCTTTTTTAAAAATCCCTCTTGTTGGTTCATGGAAGTAACTCACAGTCGTAAAAAAAATCATAGACTAACTATGAGTAGAACTGAATTCTGTCCTGAGGTTTTTCCTAACAAGCTAACGATTTGGAGAAAATCAGTCTGGACTTAGATTTCAGATGCATCATTTATAAAATGTAAAATCAGTTGAAGAATATTTCCAGCTGTGATCAGGATCTGTGATTTTCTTGGGGGAACTATCTAGATGACATTGGAAGAGAATTGCAGCCCTCCTTTTAATGGTATGTTGTGCTGTTTCCCTCTTCCCAAATTTTCTGTTTCTCAATTTGGCCAGTTACTTCTTCTTTAAGATTCAGTTCAAATACCTTTTTTTTGTTGAAACTTACCTGACTTAGATAATTTCCTACTCTACTCTTTAGTAACTACTCTGATTCTTACCTCATCATTGGGATTATTTGTATATCTCTCTCACTAAACTGTGGGCACCTTCAAAACCACAACTAAATGTTTATTATACTTTAAAGGAATCAGTTGTAGTGGTATATCTGTTTTTTTTTTTATATATATTGACTTTGTATTATCCGTGGCAATAATGCATTTCACATAATACAGAAATTACTTTTAGTATTTTCAAATAATGAATCTGTGTGAGAAAGCATCCAACTCAGTAGCTAGTACATTTTGGGTTTTCAATGTTAGTTTCCCCTTCCTTCTTTCAAGCATTGAGATTCTTTGTCCAACCTTTAGATAAGTTGATGCACTTCAGCTCCCTTCTTTATTCAAATTCCATCTTCTGTATTGTCAGACCCTTGTATTTTAGCATGATCTCATTGGACACAACATCATCCTTTTGATCGCTATACTTAATCTTTTGGAACTGTCTCCAGATCCGTTACATTTTTCTTCAGATGCAGTGACTTGAACTGCATGCAGTGTAGCACTCCAGATGCATCCTTGTTCTCAAAAATCACAGGCTATTTTGTACCTTTTCTGATAATAGTTGGCATTTTCTTGGCCATATTTCTAGGCAATATCATGCTGGGTCAGTGTCTTTAAAAATAGTTTGTGATGTCTTCAAAGCCTTTAAGTTGTGTTAGTGAGAAAGCTCATCAGGTTGCTGGTAGAATATGAATTATATACTCAGTTGTTTGTTGATTGCCACTTAAAATTTCAGAAGTTTGCTCTGCAAATCACCTCCAGTGCTTTGGTGGTTGAAATTATAGTTTATACTAGATGCAAAAACTTCTTGACATCTGCTCATCTAAAGATTTCCAAGGAAACTTATTCTATTTTTATTTTGATGACTTATGTGCTCATAGACCAATTAGGTACAAGCACCTTTTTAACAGGGTGGTCCCCAGGAAAAGGGGAAATTCCAGATTCCCTGTCCTATCCAAGCAAGGGTGGAGATGAGTGGGGGGGAGAAGCTAGAGAGGAGACTGGAAAGAAAGGAAGAAGGAAGGAGAGCCAGCAGATTACCTGGAGGAAGCACACGGAGCAGAGATGTGAAGAAACTATGCTTGCTTCTTGGTCTTGGACTGGCTGAAACAGATGTAGGTGAGACCTCTGGGGAGGTTAACAATGGCAGCTTTTATCTTGATTTTGCTCCTTTTGTCCCAGACGTGCTGGCTCCTTCTGCCCCTTTTCTATGGGTCCCCACCAGGTGCCTTAGACTGTGGCAGCCTTTCAGGCCTCAGTGGCCCTGCTTTGGGCCAACCCAATTTGGCTGGATATTTGCCCATGAGGGGATGGGTAACTTGGGGTTCTTGATTTGTAAACTGTATTCTTTGTCTTATCTTTGTTGCAAACTAATTGTATTAAAGTTCCTCCCATTAAAAGTCTTATGCACTAGAGTATGTTTTGTCTTCATGTGACAGATGGTAGAACCTTTTTAGAGTGGGCAGGTTTGGGGCTTCTGGGGTGCCCCTCTCTCTGCCCTGTAACACTTTTTTTTTTTTAAGATTTATTTACTTATACATACAAGCTGGGGTACAGGCCAGAGGTGTGGGGTGGCGGGAGGGTTCACCAGAGACAAGACAGGGAGCAGAACAGGCAGATCAGAAATACACTGCTGAGGGGAGCAGCGGGCAAGGCAGGAGGGGTCCGCTGCACCATGTGGGATTCTCCCGGCTGAGCGTCGAACTTGCATCGCGCTGTGGACAGCTCCACAGCGCAGTACAGCGCTGCGCCACCAGGGAGGCCCTCTGCCCTGTTAACACTTTGAGGACACTTTTTACAATCATAACATTCCACTTTTCTCCTTTGCATATACAGTATCTTATGTGCACGAGGAGGTGTGAGTAAAGCTGTTCATTGTAGCATTGTTTGCAATAATGAGAAACTGGAATTAGTCATATTGTCCTTTAGTAGAGGAATAACTAATTTATCCTTTTTCCCTTTCTCTTTCTCCTGCTTTATTAGTACTCTACTAATAGTGCTGTTGCCACTGCTGCTAGCACCACCAAGAACAATATCAATATCACTACCACCGAGAGTTACTTATAAGGAACTTATTGTATGAAGAATGGAATAGATGGTGGTAAAGAAACTTTTTAAGAATATTGTGTATTTTAAAAGAACAAGATATTCTTTTTTTATGGTTGAGGTTTTATTTTTCTCTGTTCCCAATAATTATTGTTAAGCTTATGTATTTTTCATTTCTGATATTGTTTTTTTCATTCCTGACATTTCAATTTGGTTCCTTTTCATGGTTTTCTTTTCTCCGCTGACATTTCTGTGAATTTGTGCATTTTTTTTACCCTTTTTACTAAGTTCTTTGACATAGTTATCATAATTATGCTAAAATTATTTCTTGAAACATTTAACACCTGGGCTCTCTAGAGTAAAATTCTGTTGACTTTTTCTCATTTGATTATTGTTCCCATTGTTCCCATTTTTTTTTTTTTTACTTCTTTGTATGTCTCATAATTAAAAAAAATAATGTTGGCCATTGTGAATGAAAAAACTAAAGATTGATGTAATTAACATTTATCCAAGGAAAGGGTACATTCTTTCTTCTATCAATCATAGTTTGAAAAGGTTGGGTGAATCTGATGTATATTTGAGGTGTGTACATATTATTTCAGCCTTAGCTAGATAAGTTCATCACTGAATAAAATATTTTAAGGACAGAATCAAAACTTTCTCATTAAGCACTGACAGAGTTTCAGAATTTTCTGTGTTTTGGTTGCTTGGATGTTCTTTTTGTTAACTTTATCCTGACCCTCTTTTCCTCAGGAAATCTTTCTCTTTTTCTTTTTTAAAAGATTCATTTATTCATGCATACAAGAGCTGGGGTGTAGGCCAGAGGTTCAGGAGGCACAGGATGGTGAGAGGATTCACCAGAGTGGGGACCAGAACAGGCAGATCGACTGAAATACACTGCTAAGGGGAGCAGTGGGCAAGACAGGAGAGGTCTGCTGTGCCATGTGGGTTAGCCAGGGATTGAACTAGTGCTGCAGACAGCTTCATAGTGCTGAGACTTAACCCCTTGTGCCACCACGGAGACCCCAGGAAATCTCTTTTTTTCCTGACACTCTGCTTCTAGCCTCTGGCATCTACTGCCTCACAATTAATGCAAGTCCACAGTGAACTGAGAAGAATTTTTCTCAGTTATCCTACCTCATATCGGACTTCAGTTGCATACGACTTGACCTGGGTGAGAACTTGAACTTTTTAAAAGACATTTCTTTTAGCTTTTGTGCCCTAAACCCAGCCTTCATTGAGATTCTGCCTTTACTTAGGCAAGTCCTCATATGCTTCAGGGATAGGTCTCTCAAATTTCGTAAGTTTTCACTAATCTTCAGCATGATATCCCTATGTGTTTGATGAAGATCTGCAGTGAAGTGATGGCAGGTGAATGCAGCCTCACTTAGTGAATGGGTTCCTTGAAATTCCTAGGAATACACAGTGATTCCATACACAGGTACTAATGGCTTAGGATTCATATAGTTTCTTCTTATCCCCCTCTATGGTATAGTCTGCCTTCTGTGATTTCAGTGGTAATGAAACATTCATTGGTCTTCTCTCCTAGAATGGCATCATAACCATATAGGTTTTAATTAGTTTTATCCATATCCTTAGCTTGTTAAGTTAAGAAAGCTAAGATTTTATGAATTATCTTGGATTTTCCCTTAGGGTTGAGTAATAATCTTCATGATTTCTAAATTCCAATATTTGAATAATTAAAAAATGATTTTTAAAAGCAAGCACTGCACTAAAGTCAGAATAAATTTGTTTTAGGCAATATTCTACTTTTTTACTGTCTATAGCCTTGGATAAATGACTTTTTTGAACCTGCCTTATCCATGTCACAAAGTATATGCATAGATACATGTGGTTAATGATGGTTGAAGATGATTATATGGGTAAAGATGATTCTTCATCTTTAGTGCCTAGCGAAGTATCTAGCATGTACTTGGTGCTAAAGTGATAGCTGTTGCGCCAATGAGAGAGAAACTTGGATTTGATTTTTAAAATCTTGACAACCGCCAATTTTAAAATTATATGAGCTTTTTCATAAATATGAAGATTAGAATTTCTTAATCAGGGGTCCATGAACTCTTTGGATCTACAGATGTATTCAATACAGGGCTAAATTATTGTATTAAGAAGACAGGGCTTAAAAGATTGGTAAAAAGACATCTGTTAATTAGAAAATCATAATAGAAAGCTCCTATTCTTACAGGAAAGCCTCATTTGAGAAGGAAATTTGAGGCTACATATCCATGTTCTAGAAGCATTACAGAGATACTAATGGTTCCTGCCTTGATAAAGATATGTGCCTTAACAGGATTCACAGGTCTTCCCTTTGTGTGCTCCTTAGATAAGAATTCTCATGCAGCTTATCAAAATCCTGTTCTTTTTGCTTTGAATTGACCAATCTGGACTTAGCCTAGACACCCCAAAGCGTTCCACCCAGGAACCCTAATAAAGGCATATGCTCCAGATCCCTTTGTGCTCTCTCTGCCTGCTCCTACTTTGCCTCCTGTGTGAATCCTTGAGGAAGTACAATATATATAGTTTCTCTAGCACCTGTGGGGAATAGATGTCTCTATTTCAGATTCTATTGTGGTCTTTTTTTTTGAACCATGCCTCCTCATCCAGCACCTGGTACTCCACTTAGCAAATGTTAATTTAACAAAGGTATAATGCTCTTTGAGTTAACAAAAATAACCAACATTTATTGAATGCTTTCTATGTGCTACTTGGTGTTCCAAGTTTGTTACAAATGTTATTCATTTAATCTTTCTAGGAACACTAAGATTCTGAGTTTTATCTCATTCTTCATATGAGGACATGTAAACATAAAAGTCAAGAAATTTGCTCAGCATTTCACAGCCAGGAATGATAGAGCTCGGCTTGGAGCCCGGATGCCAGACTCTGCGTTGTGTGCTTATCACCTCTGGGCTGTGGTGCTTCCTTAGAAGGCAGCTGAGTACTTTCATTGCTATTTTGTTGTTATTATTCTTATTTTTGGGTTCCTTTTTGATGGAAACTGACTGCAAATTTGTACTTTTTGGATTTCTTACTACATTTAAACTCCTGCTTTCTTTGTTGTCCTCTAACCTTTAGTCATGGCTTTTTGTTACCTTTAAAATGAAAGATGAGTAAACAAAACATGTTAGAGCTACTGGACTGACAGTATTTTAGAGCTCTCTCTTTTCTGAATCTGGGGTTATAGCCATTTGAAAAAAGGTAGTTGAAAGTGTCAGGAATGGTGCTAGGACAGCAGTAGTGATAGCGACTCCAGCAGAGGGGAAAACAGTGAATGCGACTGAGATGAATGAGACACAGATTTATTTATTTCCCAGAGGAAACTGAGAATTTGTATCTTTATTTTCTCAAAAACTTTATGAAATACTGGGTACTGTATATATGAAATACATGTTAAGTACTGGAAGTAGGGAACTGTGCAGAAATATTTCTGGCCTTCACCTACCTTACAGCATAGTGAGGGAAGATCAACAGCTTGTGGATGTAATAGCAAAAATACTATGGCTCTTGCTACATGCCAAAGAGATTTGCTAATACTTATATGTATCATCTCACTTATTCTACCCAACACTCCTAGGAGGTGGGTACACTGATCTCCAGTTTGCAGATGAGGATATTAAGGAACAGAAGTTAGGAAACTTGCTCAAGATTCTACAGCTGGTAAGTGATAGAGCCTGTATTTGAACCCAGGGAGACTGACTCTAGAATCTGGTGCTTAAACATTATCCTGGTCAACTAGCAAGTGATGAGTCAATTGACAGTTGTGATAAGAGCTACAGAGGCAAGGAGAGATAGGGAAGACCTGCCTGATGAACTGATGAGGAGGGGTAATAAAACTCAGCCAGGTGAAGGTGTGAGTGTGGTAGTATAGGATAGGGTAGGTGGTACAACAGTCCAGGCTGGGCGAGAAGCTTGTTTGTAGAACTTGTGTGAAACATCCCTGTAAATATCTGCAAAGTAAAGGCAAGTTGTGATTCTTTTAATGAAAATTCACTTCATGCACAACTTTTAGGTCCTGTTTTGTAGCCCAATTTAAAATGACACTGGGTTTGTCATAAGCCAATGTTTGAGAGTTACCTGCTTTTTATACAACAAATGGTTAGCAAAAGAGACTTGGGAATCCTGGGAACTAAATTTATATCCCAGCTTCTTAGTCATGGTCAGTTCTCAATTATTTGGAGTTGTATTCTCTGTTTATTGGCTTAATGGAAAGTACATTTGAATACAAAAATGACCTCAAACCAGTGCAAACATTCACCTGCCTCGAGACTCATTTCTTGTAACTGTTTGGTTACCATCAGACCCCTCCAGCTAGAAAATTAGGTTGGCGCTGGGCCTCATCCCTGAGCCAGTGGTTTCTCAGAGAGTGAGCAATAGTTTGAGCTAAGTAGGAGAGAATTAGGAGAACTGTGAATTCAAGCACTGCAAGGAAGAATTGGAGGGATTAATTGAGAAAAGAGGGGAGAGGGAGACTGAAACATGCCTCTCTGCCCAACTTAGTTATATTCTAACATTAAAAAAAGAGAATAACTAGTGAGCAAATAGAAATTAGGTTTTTAGCAAGATTTTTAGCAGTTTCTCATCAAGTGACACATGTGATGTTTTGTGTTCCTAATGAGTTGTACTAAAATTATTTTTACACTTTTGGACATCTGTGGAGTGGTAAATGTGTTCCTAAATATTAGATATAATTACTAGGAAATATGTTTATATAAATTTATTTGCTACCAGATTCTGACTAGTTTTGTTTTAATCAGGGTTTTGGATTATATATGACTTTCATTCCTCACCTCCTTTATCTTTGTTAATTGAGATATGATTATATTAGGTTTTGGAACTCAAGTGGATATAGCAGGTCTCTTTGAGCCTTGGTCCACTGATCTATAAAAATGAGGCCATTTTTATAAAAATCAGGATATTTGTAAAGATGATATACAATAATATGCAACAAATTACTTGTGTGCTATAGGATAAATGCCCAAATCATTTTAATTCTCTCCTCCTCCTTTCCTTCCTGCTCCTTCCTTCCCGGCCCTCTTCATCCCCTGGCCATGATTCAAGGTAACCTAGACTCAAGTTGGCCACACAAGACTCATGAATTTGGCTTAATTTTCTTGCTTCTTATTTCCTCACTGTCAAATTGAAAATATTTGTTAAATAGACCCCCCTAGGAGCCCTGAAAGTTATCAAATTCTACCATTTTATTTGATTTCTTGAATTATAAATAAAAATATTTGTCTGAACTTTCAGTCACAAAGTTTCAGTTTTTGCCTGTCCTAGCTCTTTACCCCTGTAAACCTTGGAAAGATTTCCACATCTATAATTTGACTAAATTTGTCAACTCCCAGCTGAGTTTACAAGTCCAGGCAGTGGAATGGGTAAACTTCTATTAGCAGCAATGATGTTGGATTGTGCAGCTGCAGCATGGGGAGAAGAGAATGAACTCTGTGAGTTGGGACTGTTACTTGAACTTTAGAACTAGTTCACTGGGAGGATTTAGATAACTCTTTTTCATTTCCTTGGAAAAATGATGTTTCCCCACCCCTCCTCAAAATGTCCATTTCTTTTTTTTTATTTTTTTATTATTATTTTTTTTATTTATACATACAAGCTGGGGTACAGGCCAGAGGTGTGGGGAGGCGAGAGGGTTCACCAGAGACAGAGTGGGGAGCAGAACAGGCAGATAAGAAATACACTGCTAAGGGGAGCAGCGGGCGAGGCAGGAGAGGTCTGCCCCACCATGCGGGATTCTCCCCGGCTGGGCGTCGAACTCGTGTCGCCGCTGCCGACAGCTCCACAGCGCAGCGCTTAACCGCTGCGCCACCAGGGAGGCCCCAAAATGTCCATTTCTAATACCTAGAACCTGGAACTGTTTATTTACATGACAGCAGTGACTTTTTAAGTGTGAGTAAGTTAAGGATTTTGAATTAGGGATATTTATCTTGGATTATATAGTGAGCCCATTATGAGAAGGAACCAGGAGGGTGATGAAATTACTGATAGAAGTGGAGAGAGAGGTTTTGAAGATGTTACACTGCTTGCTTTGAAGATGGAGGGTGGGCTCACAAGCCAAGAATGTAAGCACCTCTAGAACCTGGAAAGGAGAAGGAAATTGACTCTCTCCTAGAGATGGCAGAAGGATCTCAGCCCTGCCAACACCTTGATTTTAGTCTGTAAGACCTTGTAGGGTAAATGAGTTAATCAGGCTTTTTATGCCATTGGCCTTTGTGGCTATCACCTGCAGCCTTGATTGAGCTGAGATGTTGCTTGGGAGTGTGGGTACAGGGCACGAGAGCCTGATTGTGGACACCTGGAGCGTGGTGTGGGCATGCGTTAAGTGTGCACACCTGAGCCTGGAGGCTGAGCTATAGGGTGGCATCACTCAGAGACAGAGGGACGGCTATGGGAGGGTGAGCAGTCTGACTACAGAAGAGGCTAAATCACCAGACTGTGTACGAGGAGAACGCCAGAGAGAGCTCAGAGAAGGAGCACAGAGCTTCACAGGAGGCTTGGTTGCTGCCGGCCTCCGGGGCCCCTGCCTTGCCTGCCTGCAGGCTTGCCACTAGAGACCTATTGCAAATGAATAAGTGCATTGTTTCAAGTTTCTACATTTATATTAACTTGGAGTACTACAGAAAGAGGATACTAATGCACCATGGGTACCAAATTAAAAACTATGTTTTGTGGCATTTATTTTTCCTCCAAATAAGTCTGGATGAACAAGTAAGGATGGGAGAATGATTTTACCTATTACAACTTTGTTGTTGAAGACGTGGTGAGTGGAGGTGACCTGACCCTTTCAACACTTTCAGGTAAGAAAGCCTTGACATTTTCAAATGCCATGGTCTCTAAGTGGGCTACAGGATAGTTTCATTGAAGGAAGTTACTAGTTTATTGAGGTGTAAATTGGTTACAACTGTTCTTCCTATTGGACGTCTTTTTCCCCTTTTTGCTCTAGAAAATGTGACCATGATTGGCCTAGGAAGGTCAATGAGATGTTATTGAGACATTTGCTCTTTTTCTGAATTAGTCTGTATCTCCTTTCTGTAGGCCTACTTTTCTATAACAATGATTTATTTCTTCCCCTTGGTTGAAGTGGATGATGGTAATAGGATGCCTCTTAGGTTGAGTAGTAGGGAGAGCTCATAAACACAAAGAGTGGTAATGGATGGCCATTGATGGTTTTCGATGAGGCTTATTTCTTCTGTTTCAGTCCTATTTTGCTTTAAGTTAAAAGGAACCCATTTGTAGTCAGGTTCTAGGAGTCAACTCTGAGACAGATTTGTATTCAAGAAATTTTTTGGAGAGTCTTTAGGAATAATACTTGTTAGAGAAACAGGATTGGTCAGAAGGAGAATTGAACTGTTGCAACAAAGGTATAAGCTGATCCAGCATGAAGCTCTGACATTTAAAAAACCCTTCAGAGGTATGCTAAATTGAGGTGAGGAAACTGGACTTTTGTATCCACACGTTGACTATTCATGGCATGTATGGTTGTCTCAGGGAAATTTACGTAATTGTGGTAGACGTCAATGTTCCAGAAGGACTCAGCTGTGACTCCAGGCAGCCAGGGTAAATGAGTGCCTTGGTTTTGAAGCAGGGAGCTGGGTAGTGTATTAGAGCTGTCCTACAGACCAGTGGATGAGTGTGGAGAAAGGGAGGCAGAGGAGTGAGTCCACCACCCAGTAGAACACTTACATAGATTCCAGAGAGAAAGATTTACAGGTTTTATGCCATTGGGTTAGTGAAAATTGCTAAATTACTTAGTTCCACTTTTCAGTAGTGATGTTTTTCATTGTTTTTACACCCCATGAGGTTGAAGAATAGAGAAATAAGATAGCTAAAATTAAAAAATGAGCTTTATTTTAAATGTAAGTTTTCAACCATGTTGAAAAATATTCCCAAGTGCCTTGTCACATTCACTCTCTGATCATTTTCATCTCTGCCTTTGTCTAGTCTGATGGAAATAGTATTTATCAAAAATTCTGCAAAGTTGAGTAGCAGAAAAGAAAATAATCACAATTAAAGGGCTTGTTTCAGTGTGGCATGTATTTGTGGAACTTTCTGCTGGATTCCAGACCAAATGCATATCTCCATCAACTAGTTTGGGTGATATAAAATCCCTAGATTAAGGAATCTTTTTAAGCAAAAGAAGGCAGTGGGGTTGAATTGATGTTGCTTTAAAAAAGACAGCAGTCTCTATTTGGAAGCTCTTTATCCCTACTTAATTATTCTTAGTTTGTTGCTGTTAAATTGATGAATAATCCATTTTCCTCTATGACTTAAGTAACATTAAGAATCCTACTGAGGGTGGCTTTTAGCTTGATTGCATTAAGTTACCACTCTTTGTACGTGTTTATTCAGCCCTCATTGCCCCAATTTTAAGCCTATTTTTCCATTTCACTTCTGTTTTTTACAAATATCAGTTCCACCCACCATATCTTTATTATTAATTCATTTAACTTCTGTTACAGAGAGATCAAGCATTTATTCCTTTTTGATCATTTACTGTCCTCCCTGTTTAGAAATATTTGACTGACAGCAACAGCTACCCCCACGGAGCCTGTGTAAACATGAGTTTATGGGCTGCTGCGCAGGCACCTTTGTGATTTACTTTCTAGTTGTTGGGATTTATTTATTTTTTGACTAGTAAATTATGAGGCCATGGACCTTGCCAGGTTTTCAGGTATCAACTCAAAAAACCTTGCTGGAAAAACTGTGGCTGGCACTGCAACACAGAGAATGACCAGTGATGCATCATATATTTTTAATAGATATAATGTTTTAATAAACATTCCCCTCCTAAAGCAATGGATTTTAAAATAGGCTTTTGCCTTCAGCCATGTAGCTACCCAGCTGTGAGTTTTATAAGGCAACAATCTCCACATCATTAGATGTTATGACTAATATTTCAGCCACTGAAATAATAGCTATTTACATGCACATAAAAAGTTAAAATGACATGTGAGGTGTATTTACACCAAGAAAGGTGTACTTGTAAAAGTGATGCCACAGTTCTTCATTCACTTTCCATTTCCCCCTTTTTTTTTATTTTTTAAAAAATGTTTATTTATTTATGCATACAAGCTGGGGTACAGGCCAGAGGCGTGGGGTGGCGAGAGGGTTGACCAGACACAGAGTGGGGAGCAGCACAGGCAGATTGAAGGAAATACACTGCTGAGGGGAGCAGCTGGCAAGGCAGGAGAGGTCTGCTGCACCATGTGGGAATCTCCTTGGCCGGGCATTGAACTTGCATCGCCGCTGCCGACAGCTCCACAGTGCAGCACTTAACCGCTGTGCCACCAGGGAGGCCCGTCTGTGACATCGTTTAGGGTCCAGTATGCAGTCCCTCCACCAACCTTCCTTGCCAATGCCTTCTCCCTTCTTCCTCTATTTCTTCCTTCTTCCTTCCCCTTGTTCTCTAGAAACCAGTAAATTTTTCACTAAGTCTAAGATTTGTTTTTGCTGTAGTTTGCCAGTGTATCCTTTTTTTGTTATTTATATTCTGCAGATAAGTGAAACCATCTGTAGTGTCTTTCACCTTATCTTGTATAGATCTCTTGCAAACCAAAAAGCAGCTTAGAAAAATTGTTCTATACTGACAACTGGGGCCTCTCAAACACTGAGGGCAAAGGAGGTGCCTCCCACCTCCAGTCCCACTGCCCTTTAGAATTCAGGCTTCCTGAAGATTTCTGCTGACTCTGTTGACTGTCTAGTATATGGTCTGCTTTCACCTTTGCAGATGCCTTTGATATCTTCACTTCCAAGCTACCATTTTGCTCTTTTACTCAGCTTTCACTGGCCTTTTCTCTACTGCTTCCCTCCTAGACTGAAATTCCCTTCCTCTTGGAAAGACAAACACATCTCTCCTTGTCTTATTTAGAGCACACTCTGATCCTCTGAGGTGTCCTCTCCTATTACAAATACTTATCAGGGCATTATCCCCCACCCCCAGACATTACATGACTGAAGACTTTTCTAGTTCTTCCAAGTATTTTGCTCACAGGCATGCATGAATTATATGATCATGGAAGAGATATTTCTTCTGACTTCGCTGATGTTGCCTTTTCCGGGAAGGTAAAGAAAGAAGGAGGGAAGTATTTATAGAACCAGCAAGTCGTTCGTGCTGGATAACTGTATTGGAGCGGTGTTTTGGTCTTTTCTCTTTAGTATCACATGAGAATGTTCAATCAAGAGAAGAGATTTCCTTCTATTCAGTTTAACTAGCTCAGTCTAGAAATATGCAGTCTATTATATATTTTTTCTTAATCTGTAAATCTCTAATATCCAAATGACAACTAAGGGGCTTCATTCTTTCTCTTTTGCTATTTTGGTTAATCACTTGGAAACTTTGGCCTTTTGAAAATACAAAGCATAGTAGTTTTCACTCTTCTCCCTATTTTCTCTCTATGTCTTGCTATGTATGGCCTGAATATTTGTGAATCCTACCCCCCACCTGATTCATATATTGAAGTCCAAGTACCCAGTGTGATGGTATTAGATGGTAAAGCAATGCCCTCATAAGTGAGATTAGTGCCCTTATAAAATACACCATAGAGAACTTTGTCCCTTTGCCATGTGAGGATGCAGCAAGTCTCTGACCTGGACCAGGGCTTTCACCCAATCATGTTGGCACCCTGATCTCAGATTGGCAGCTTGCAAAACTGAGAAATAAATTTCTGCTGTTTACAAGCTACCTAGTGTGGTATATTGTTTATAACACTATAATTTAGCTATAGATTAAGATATGGGTCCCAAACGGTCTACCAAACTAGAAGATTACACTGAGCATATTTGCTTCTGCTGATTTTACTCTAAATAAAATATTCAGATATAGTGTAAATATCTGATTGGATTACAATGTTGTCAAGGGCAATCTATTTCCAACACTCAATTCAGTTTTAGTTATGTACTGAACTGTACTTGATATGAACGGACTGAATTTTATTTAAAAAGTAAGTTTTAGAAATTATAACAAACTTCAGTAGATTCTCTATCATTTCATCACATTCCCTGGATAGTGTGGAATGAGTATTAGTGATTCTCTTAAGCTTCTTAAAAACTTATTTAACGTAAACTATTTCGGGTAGTCACAGGATCACTTTGTCTTTTGAATGAATCACTTGTAAATTGAGTGAATCTGTTTGAGTCATCTTTGTCCTGTTCTCTATTTTAATTTTAATCTAAATGTAACTGTTCTTTGTGTAGTCCATCTCCCACCCCATGATATGGGTAAATTGCCTCAGAGACTGAGACTGAGTCTCCTTTATCCCCCATCTCTCCCCTTTGTAGCCTGGCCCAGAAGAGGTGATCAATACTCTTTGTAGAGTGAGTTTTCCTTACTTAATTTGATAAGGCAGCATTAACTTCTGAAACTGTTTCATGGGATTGTTTGTTAGTGCAGAAGAAGTATATGAACTGACTTCCAAATCTCCATACCCTATACTGAAACCGTCTTATATAATCAGTCGAAGGATTTTTTGCCTTCCTTATTCATGGTAGTATCACTACACACATTCCTTGCTCCTTAGTCATTTAAAACTAGTAGGGCATTTTACAAAGGATGGGGAGACATCAAGGGACCTTTTCTTAGTTCCCTATGGTTTTATTAAAATTAATGAAACAGTATAAAAATTGCTTGAAGAGAAAATAGGAAAGTGGGCCACTTGGTGCAGAGAAAATAGTCACCTTCCTGTCAGTGTGTAATTCTCCTATGAGTGAGTCTGGTTGGTTCAAAAATGAGGAGAGGTATTTATTGTGGTTTGATTTCTTCTCCCATCTTATTTGTACGAATCCCAGGATTCACAATAGAATCATCCTGGCATATGCTTTCTCCTTCTCTGTTTTGAAACTGAGAAAGGAATACTGCATTGCCTAGCACAGTATTTGCACAGCATGCCCGTGGCTTCAGCTGAGTCTTGAAAGACTTTGCGGGTTATGACATTCCCCTAAATGTGCTGAGCTTTCTTTAACCTTTCATAAAACATTGTGATCTTTATGGACTGTATCATATTGTGCAGTAATGTGCTTTATTGTCCACAGAATAAGCTTTTCTTAAAGATAATTGGAAAGCTGGAAATGGCTGCTATCGGCTGATTTTTTAAAAATACATTATTTCTGAAATGGGGCTGGTGTAATAATGACCCTATCTGTTGAAGATTTAAGATTTGTCTTGGCAGAGAAAATTGATCCATTTCACCTTTGTCTAATGGAAATTTTTATCTAGGATTATCTGTTTATGTAAATGAATGTTCCTCTGAAAAGGGAACTTGAGGGGCTGTAAATCTTGGTGACACTTCAGTTTCATAGGGGAGAAATTGGAAAGGATTCTAGTGTTTATCTGCCTGAAATTGGTTATAAAAACAAAATTATCTTCATGTTCCTGCAGCATCTGATGTTTCCTAGAATTTCATTATAATTTTGAATAATTCAGTATACTAGTAAGGATGGTCTTTCTATATTATTCAGAAGTTGTTTTTACTTTTTCTATTTTCTAGTTGCTTTCTAATGCTGGCATTAAAGAAGTAAAACCTTTTGCCTAGTCATTATTGTAGGGATAAGATTTTTTTCTGTATAATCTAATAGTTGTAGCTATTGTATACTTGTTATCTGCAGTTATATGAAATGTATTAGCAGAATAGCCATCATTTCTCTTTTTAAAAAGCCATGACTTATATTCTACAAATTCTGATCTATTGACCAAAATGAGATTGGTAACAAAATTGCTCTACATTTAAAAAAAAAGTGTTTTGGTTCTTCAAGGTAATTTTTGGACCAAGTTTAATCTACTTATAATAATTGGAAATTGTGAGGTTATTGAAGAGTTATCAATGAGATGACATTCTTTTTCCTCAAGTTGAAGGAAAATTATAAAATCAATTCATCTGAATGCCACTAGTCAGGGGAAAATAAAGGGAGGTTCAAATTTTAATTATATTATCTTTTTAAAAGAGTCATTATTTCTTTATAGGGGATGCTACTTTTATTACCTGGGTTGTTTCAGAATTATACTGTTTACATTTCTATTGTAGTTACTTCCTTGGAAGTTTTTCCCATTTAGATAATATTTCACCAGGATTTGGGGAAAAATTTAGCAACATGTTGCATTCCAAAGTTGACATGAATGTATTTATTTAACTATGTGACACAAGAACTAAAAATTGGTAAGGAATTTTATTTTTTCAGTATGAGTTACATTCATAACAAACCAGGAGTAGTGTTTGCTGCCTGGAATATTCATGTAATAATCATATTTGTACACCTGCAGTTTTTCAGTATTAAATGGTCAAGAACAATAGAGAGTACAAAAAACACTTCTTTTTTCCCCAGGAAATTGAAGGAAAATATAACTGTGTGGGCTAGAAGACAGGGCACTGAATGGGAAATCTGTGGTCTGGCCGACTGGAGAATTGTGATCATAGAAAGGTGACTGCAGCTTTCTAACCTACTTTCTTCTCTTTAAGATGAAAATGAAAAACTCATACAAAATGAAGTTGTGGTGAGGAGTCAGGGTATGGTTACTTTGGTAGAAAGGGTTGGAAGGGATGTCAGTGGCTGGCTGTAGGGCTTCTGGGATATTGTCAGTGGTCCCTTTCTTGAATTGAGCATGATTTACACAGTTGTGTTTACTTTGTGACAGTCCCTTGGTCTGCATGATCTAGGCACTTTTGTGGTGATTTATATATAGTTCAAATAAAAGATGCCATATAGTGCCTGTTACTGCAAAAGATTACTGAGGGAACTGTGCTGAAGGCTTCTGAAAATTGTAATGTATGTTAAAATCTTAGGAATAAGCCTCTGCAAAAATTTGCAACTATTTTGTTGTAGATTACAAGTATTCTTTTCCACATACCTCTAACTTGACTTCTTTTTTAAAGATTTATTTATTTATGCATAAAAATTTATGCATACAAATGTATATAAGCTGGTGTACAGGGCAGAGGCGTGGGGCAGTGAGAGGGTTCACCAGAGACAGAGTGGGGAGCAGAACAGGCAGATTGATGAAAATACACTGCTGAGGGGAGCAGCGGGTGAGTCAGGAGAGGTCTGCCTCCCCATGTGGGAAGCTCCCCACCTAGGCGTCAAACTCGTGTTGCCGCTGCCCACAGCTCCACAAGGAGGCCCGACTTCTTTTTTTTTTTTAACATGTATTTTGATGCCATTATTACAGTCCAGTAAGTTTATTTTGTATACATATAAATTTCCCTTTACCAGAAAGCTATTCTGCACCCCTGAGCATTCATCCCAACAGCCACACTGTAATTTTTAAGGATATGTCTAGAAAACAGTCTTTAATAGTCCCTGTACTGAATCCCAAACTATTTTCATGTCTTGCTTAGAGCACTGGATGTCCTCAAATGCTTCTCACTTTCTCCTGGCATACCCTAAGCATCTATGACTTTTCATTCCTTCCTCTCTGTGTATGGAATGACTGGGAACTGCATTTTGAAGTCTGTGCACATGCAACTATCTCCCTGAATCTGTGTAAGAGGAAGGTAGTGACTGAACATCAGGATCTGGCAGGTGGTACAAATTATTGGGCCCTTGGCCTAATAATTTGTCAGACCAAATCCTGCTTCCTTGTTTCTGTTTTTAGTTTTTTTCCTTCTGTTAAGGAGACCCATCCTCCCCATTTTTGTTCACTAAACTCTTTAAATAACCACTGTCAGAGCTATCAAATCTCAGTATTTAAGTTGATTACAAGCCTCAAATACTGTTGAGCTATCTTCCCCCAACTGCTGAAGAGGAGACTATTGCTCTATATAGATCTAGAATTCAAGTTGTATATTTCCATGTTGTGGAAAGTATGTGGGCCGAGGAGTGAGTTAACTTGGGCCCTGTGCTGTTTTATTCTGCAGCCTGAGCCATCATTCACAATGGGTTAAGCATGCTTTCTCACCAGGAACAGGGAGATAATAATAGCTGCTCTCTACTTAATCAGGATTGTTGACAGGATCTAATGAATGCATGCTAAAATGTTTTGATGACTATAAACTGTTTTGCAAAATTAAGAAATTAATAAATGGAATGTTAATGCTGATTGTGACCTTTTAAAATGTCTAGTTAAGTACAACCTTTTAATTTTAAAGATAATAAAAGAATAAGATAATAAAAGAATAAGAATAAAAGATAGCAATATTGATATCACATCAATATTAAAAATAACTACATTAAAAATAGTTACAAAGCTGATATGCTGTAATAAAAGAAAACTTTTCATTTAAATTTTAAATTCATTTAATAAAACAAGGGATAAATCTTTTTTTACAAATTCTCTGCTTTGCACATTATTTCCTTTAAATAAGCCTTCTCCCCAGTACATTTTTAAATTATTCCTCTATCTATTGAATGAAGCTGGTAGTAGACATTTAGATCAACTACCGTAAAGAAATAGAAAATAAAGATGATTCACAGGAATATTCCAGAAATAGCAGACCTTTAAGGGGCAGATTAAATTATCAGAGTTGTGTGGAAAGGCCAGTCTATTCTTTCTAAGTTGGAGCTCTTTAAAGATAGGGACTCTGCACTGCTTATGTTTAATGAAGGATGTGGAAACCAC
Source organism: Scalopus aquaticus (assembly GCA_004024925.1). Lineage (NCBI taxonomy): Eukaryota > Metazoa > Chordata > Mammalia > Eulipotyphla > Talpidae > Scalopus > Scalopus aquaticus. The sequence continues at coordinate 28,433 of PVIJ01011554.1, forward strand.
ATGCAAAAGGAGACAAGAGTTGGTATAGCAGACAGGAATGGGTTTGATACTGGCTTTACCACTTATTAACTGGGTGACTTTGGACACATTACCAAGCTTCACATACCATAGCAGCAAGATATGCATGAGAATACTTACCTATTGGAGTTGCAAGCACTCACTGAGCTTTTGAGAAAAATTCAGGTATCATGCATTATATAATGAGTTCTTTTCTTCTCTCCCTCTAATCTGAGAGTTTGATTTTGGGGTATGAGGGGTTACTATCTTTCCGTATCTGAAGTCTAATTCAGCACCAAATTGCACAAATACATCTTTATCATCTGTCTAATCTCTATCTCCATCTATCCATCATCTATAAATCACCATTGTGCAATATGTGTAGCATTACCAACTTTATTACTGATAAAATCTAGCTTGGAGGAATAGCTTGCATAAGTAGCAATAATAAAGTAAATTCAGAATCCCAGAACTACATTGCACACACTGTTAGAGACAGCACTAACCAGCCATTGGCCTCCCCTTAGGTGCTGCCCCTGTAGACTTACAGCATTGCTCTTTTCAGCTAGTCTCACTCTCAGGAGGGAGGAGAGGGGAAGGGACTAAGTCACTCATCAGTAACTGATAAGTAACTTCACTTCCCTGGAGAAGTAAAAGAGCAGCAGTGGGAGATGTTACTTTAATGAATGTATCTCCACTGGCAAGAAGATGTCAGCTGTGAAGACCAGTGTTTCCTTCAGTTCTACCTCAGCGGCAGGTGCATAATAGATGGAAATGTGTATTTGATGGATAAGTATTTGTACTACCCCTAATAAAACTTGATTTTATTGGATGAAGGCTGTTTCTTTCAGACAGTACTTTGGGATTCTGGTTTTCTCAACTGTGGTAAACACCACATTAATTTCAGATGCATGTTAAATCAGAATAATCAATGCTAGCTGAAATAAGTCAGAAGGAAAAAGATAAATATCAGATGGTCTTACTTATATGTGGATTATAGAGAAACCAAACAAAAGGTCAAGAAATGGCCTTCCTGGTGGCGCAACGGGTTAGCGCAGAGCTGTGGAACTGTCGTTGGCTGCAGCACGAGTTCGATGCCCAGCCTGGGAGAATCCCACATGGTGCAGCAGACCTCTCTTGCCTTGTCTGCTGCTCCCCTCAGTAGTGTATTTCAGTCAATCTGCCTGTTCTGCTCCCCACTCTGTCTCTGGTGAACCCTCACACTGCCTCACACCTCTGGCCTGCACTCCAGCTTGTATGCAAAACAAAAAAGGTCAAGAAAAAGTTAAAACTAGCAAACTGAACATAGATCTGAGGCATACAGCAAGGCATGGGGGGAGGAGAGTCAAACGGGAGGGATGAACACAAGGAAATATGGTGATGGTTCACTGGTGATACGGTGTGGAGGAACTATGAGGACTACAGCTATGTAAGAAAAAAATAATAAAAAGAAAAAATGCCTTTTATGTGAACAAATAAAAAATCAGAATCAGTATGTTATCAATGTCTTGATTTGACATCCCAGCAGGTCAGCATTTTACAATGCAGGGCTACAGGATTTGATATGGATTAGTCTAGGTGCTGGGATTCCATCTGCTTTTCAACTTGCTATCTCTTCATTATTTGTCACTGTTACTCAGCTTGTCTTGGTCCTAGCTAAATTAGCTCTCCAGTGTGTAGGTTTCTTTTTTGGCCACAAATGTATCATGAGATGTGTGGTCAGATTCTTTGCCAAAATCCAGATGTTGATATGCTATGAAATAGAAAGAGTTTGAGGTAACAGAAAATATAAAGGTGAACTCCTAGCTCTATTATTACTTATTGCCATTTTAAACATTACATAACACACTGTCCATTTTTCATGATAACTAAGACTAATCTCAAAAGTACTTGTAAAAATCTCATAAAATTTCGACTTTTTCATTATCAACAGATTTGTTGGCAAATGTAATTAGAACCATGTATATAACTGCATTCTCTAGACATGGACATTGCAAGAACCTAGACAATTTTCTTGATAGATCAGAATTCAAAAGTAGCAGCAGGAATGCTAAAGGCTAGTCTGGGTGGGAGACATACTCTGCATGAACTCTTCATTTTAGTCAGCCATGCTGAGAACACAAGTCACTTCCAACTGTTTAGATTGAAAATAAATAAATATGTGCTTTGCAGACTAGAAAAGTCATGCATTGCAGAAATGAAACAACATATTTGTCACCCCAAATAAAAAGGACATAGCTGAAACTTGAGATTTGCCAGGTTGGAAGGAGCACAAGAGTTTTGTATTTGTCAGTGTTACCTCAGGGCAACTTTCTTAAGTGATATGAGACAGCCCTGTTGGATTTTGGCACATGAAGTTGATCCAAGGTTCCCTTGACTGAGTTTTCTTTGGAAGTTCCTTCTAAATATAATGGGGTGCCCAGGGGCACCAAGTGAAAGGAGAGAGACCATGAAGCAGCTGTTGATTTTTCTTTTTCACTTCCCAAATTATAGGGAAGACCCTGGCCGTCTGAGGTCTAGATCATTCAAATTATAGTTTTCCCTCTATGTGAGGCACACTGCTAACTGCTGTCCTGAATCTCCCTAGATCAGGGTAGAGAGTCCCTGTTACCTACTCATCAAAGGCAACATTTGGATTTCAAATCATTTATTGTCTGGCCTTCCCATCTAAATACAATGAATGATGAAGTGTTAAATTTCTGTCAAAATAACGATTTAAAGAGTATTCGTTCACTTTGAGAAATATTACAATACCTTGGTACCTCTTCTCCGTTGTATCCTCTTAATCCCAAAGATAGCCATTGTCTGAAATTTGAGTATTATTTTAATGCAGGATGCCATATTTTTACTGCAAATATATGTATCTATATGGTATTATTCATACAATTAAAGCTTGATACAATTGTAGGTTACTACAAAAATCAGTTTGATTTGTCATTATTTTTGTGAGATTTATCTGTGTAAAAAATAGCTTTAATTCACTCATTTTTACTGATGAAATGTATTCTTTTTTTTACAATGTATCGCAAAGATGTGAATCCATTCTATTGATGAACATTTGTTTTCAACTTTCACTATTAAAAAGAGTAGTGCCATGAGCATTGTTGTATATAGTTTCTTACATGCAAATTTCAAAGATTTGCATTGTATTTTGCTGTTTTTTTATGGTGATTATCTAGAAATAAAAGTTTTGGTTTATTATGTATGTTAATACAAATCTCACTTAAAATAGTCAAATTGCCCTCTAACATGGCTGTGTCAATCCATACTTTCATTTTTAGTGTGTAAGAATTCCTGCATTTTTCTGTCGGTGCCAGTGTGGGTATTTCCTGATGCTGACCTTTTTTATCTATCTGATGGTGCAGAGTGGAATCTCACTGTGGATTTAAAGGCAGAACATACATTTCTTGGACAATCTGTTCACTCTTTGAATTATCTGTGTGTATATCAGGTTTCACTGTCATTTATTGGTATTTTTATTTATTCTATCTCTGATAGGCACTTGATTTGTTTCCTGTATATGCCTATTATGAATAATGCTGCCTTGAATATTCTTTAGCATGTCTCTTGATGTACCTACTTAAAAATTTCTGTTGAGTAAACCCTGTGTATGGAGTTTCTGGATTAACAAGTGGTCTGCCAGTGTGGTTGTGCTAATTTTCATTCCCACCAAATCTGTGAGTGTTTTCTGATAGTACTCTTTCTTTGTTAAAACTTAGGTTGTTTTTTTTTTTTTTTTTTTTTTTAGCCTTTAAAACTTTAGTCAATCTGGTGTCCATATGTGGTTCTAATTTACATTTTGATGATCATTAGTGAAGTTGAGCATCTTTTCAGGAGTCTGCTGACCATTTGGAACTCTCTTTTTATAAAATGCATGTACATGTTTCCTCTTCATATTTTTTTTTTTGGTGATCTATATAATTTTCTTTTATATATAGGAATTCTGTGTGACATTTTTATTTGTATAAGTTCTTATATGGAATATGCACCTTTTGTTAGTTATAGGTGTTGAAAATGCCTTCTCACATCTGTGGTTTTCCTTTTTGCTCTCTTCGTGATATCATTTTGTTGAACAGAAGTTCGTATTTTAACATTGTTACATTTATTAAAAAATATTTTTGCCACCTGTTCAATAAGTCTTTCCTTACGTGATGTCGTGAAGAGATACTCATAGAATCTTCTGTGTACTTTATAGTTGACTACTCCTATTTGACATCTGTATCCTACTTGTTAATTTTTAGGGTATCATGTAAGGTCAAGGTCACTTTTTTTCCATGAGGGTGTGTAATCATCCTAGTAACATTTACTGAGGTTTACCCCCAGTGGCTTACACATTTGTCATAAATCACGTGTGTGCCATACATGTAGCCTTCCAGTCTTCATTCTGTTTTACTGATTTATTTGGCAAAACTTGTGTAAATACAATATTTTCATGATTACTTTAGCTTTGCAAAATTTTGATATCTTGTAGAGTAGGTTTCTGTATGAGCATGTTACCTTTTAAAAATTCTTTTCTCTAGATTTTGACAATGCTGGTGCTATTTGAGATATTTCTTCAAATATACATATGAATTGTAAAAAGATGTAATCTTTAGCTTGGTACCTGCATATAAAATAGAACATCGATGTTGAATATTGCTTTTGAATCAAGATAACTTGCTAAACTCATTGACTTACTTTGATATTTTATCTGTAGATTCTTTGGATATTCAAGCACATTTTTTGCAAGTAAAAGTTTTTTGTTACTTTCCATCCTTATGTATTATAATTTTCTGTTGTTTTGCTGCACTGGTTAGGACTTCCAGTGCAATGTTAAATTGAAGGGAGGATAATGTATTTTATAATTTTCCAAATTAAAAAAGGAAAACTTGCAATATTTTGAGTTATTCTCAAATTTATATACTTATTTATACATGATTTACATATATACATATGTTTATATTTATTTTTTTCTTGAGATATAATTGATATATAAAAAATTAGTTTCAGGTATACAACATAGTGATGATATATATCAAAATGATCAACACAATAAGTTTAGTAACATTCCTCACCACACAGTTATACATTTTTTCTTATTATAAGGACATGTAGTATATTTACTCCCTTAGCAACATCAGATACACAATAGAGTATTGTTAACAATAGTCATTGTGTTGTACATTATATCCCCCGGTACATATTTATTTTATAACTGGAAGTTTACATCTATGGATTAAGCTATGGATTGTGCTTTCCTATTCAATCCCGCTGTGATGATATTGCTTAGAATTGCTCTGTGCTTCCTCTCTAACTGCAGACACCTTGGCTTTTCGGCTACCCACCTTCAATAAAACAAGCGTGTGAGTAATCAGGCATTCTCTGGTTGATGTGGATGTGTGAAATATTTAGCTGTTTTCTGGATGTGCTTAGGAAGATATTTTCCTGACATAGCTTATGCTGCCATCGTTTCTGGTCACATCCTTTCTCAGTGACTTTAGCATTTACTTGTGGTTTTTGTGGTAACAATTACTGATACGATTTTGTAAACTAGTAAGTTGTAATTGTATGAGTCTTTCTATACTTGAGTGGAATTTTAATATAAAGGAGAATTTTTCTATCTTAGATAATTAGCAGTATGATATGGATTAAAAAATTAAATTGGTTATTCACAGTTGCTGCTACTAATCACTTTTATGACCAAATTATTCCAGATTTGGCCAATAGAAAATTCTTTAAACTGATTCCTAAGTTCTAAGTTTTCATTTTCCATAATTTTTGAATTTTTTATTTCTGAAACATAAAAGGTGTATTGGAACATCATCTTTCAAGGAATCCTTGTACTTGTTAGTAGGGAATGACACAAACCAAAATCTGGACACTTATAGCTATTGCAATGTCATTATTTTTAGATATACCTCCCTCCCCTTTTTTTTCTGCAGAAAGCTAGAAAATCTCTCCTCCCCCCCGCCCTTTTTCCCCCTTACCCGCATCCAATATCTTTCTTCCTGCCTCTTTCCCTCATATTGATATTGTTAATCCCAATCTGCAAGGATATGTATTATTTTTACTCATTTCTTTTTTAGGTCTCTTCCTTCCTGCAGTGAGAACTGCAAAATATAAATTTATTTATTCACTTACTTAATTACACAATACACTTACAGTAGTTTTAGAGTACTTCTTCTTTAGTACCACTGAGAACAGACTCACTAATTACAGGTCAAGAATCAAGAATTTTTTGTATAATATTTCTTTTTGTCTTCATACTTGGTTTATAGTCGTACTATTTTGCTGAATTGTTAGGTGGATTTGCTCATGTTTTTCTACATCTGTGTGCTTATGTTATTAATTTGAAATATAGTTGGCACTTTTTAACTTTTTTTTTACAATTTTATTGAGGTATGATGGACATGAAGAATCATGTAATATTTAATATTACAACTTGATGAATTTGAGGATATGTATACTTGTGAAATGATTGCAACCATCAAGGTCATTAATATTCCATCTCATACCAAAGTTTCATCATGCCCCCTTTATTATTACTATATATTTTTTTGTGTCAAGGACACTTAATAGAAAATGTACCCTCTTAGAAATTTTAAGTATTTGATACAGTATTGATAGGTACAAGCATTATTCTGTATAGTAGATCTTCAGGACTTATTCAGCTTCATAACTGAAACTTTGTAGACTTTTGCCATCATCTGTCTATCCCCCCAAACCTTCCCAGCTTTTGTAAATCACCGTTCTACATTTTGCTTCTATGAATTTGTTTTGTTGTTTAGATTTTACATACAAATGAAATCATACAGTATTTGTCTTTTTGTGTCTTGCCTTATTTTACTTAGCATATGCCATCTGGGTCCATTCATGTTGCTGCAGATTGGCAGGATTTCCATCCTTTTGAAGGCTCAGTAAAATTCCATTGTAAGTAAATACTACACTTTCTTTGACCATTCACCCTTTAGTGGACATTTATTTCCACATCTTGGTGTAAGTAATGCTACAATAAACATGGGAGTGCAGCTAAATCTTAACCTTAGATATTCATATTCAAATCCTCTGGATGCATACCCCAAAATGAGATTATTGGGTCATAAGGTATGTCTATATTTAATGTATTGAAAAAGCCCCATTCAATTTTCCATAATGATTGTACCAATTTGCATTCCCACCAGCAGTTTATCAGAGTTCACTTTTCACTACATTCTCACCATACTTAGTTTTTTAATAATAGCTATCCTAACAAGTGTGAGGTGATAACCTCATTGTAGTTTTGATTTGCATATTCCTGATGACTAGTGCTGTTGGAAACTTTTTCATTTATCTATTAGCCATTTGTATGTCTTCTTTGGAAAAATGTCTACTCAAGTTCGTTGTCCATTTTAAACTGCTATCAGTTGTATGAGTTCTTTATGTATTTTGTATATTAATCCCTATCAGACATAAGATTTTCAAATACATTCCCCCATTCTGTAGGTTGCCTTTGCATTTTGTTGATGGTTTCTGTTGCGGTGTAAAAGCTTTTTATTTTATTTTCCTTTCTTATTATTTTAAATGAAGTAGTGTTGTTTCATACCCTTGTTAGCATTTTGACAGTATAGGGTGTCCCCCCTTTGGTGTAGTTACTGTAGCTCTCCCACCACCAAAGCACCCATAGTTTACCATCATAGTCTATTGTGGTCCCCTCACCTCATTTTCACTCCTCCCCCTCTCTTCTTCTCTGGATGTCTCAGGTCTATGGGCAGCTTTTGAGGGCAGGTTTTAATGTTTGGTCACACTTTCTTTGGTTTGTCAATATTCCACGTATAAGTGAAAACAACTAATATTTAATTTTCTCCTTCTGGCTGTTTCACTTACTATAATCCCTTCCACTTCCATCCTTGTTGCTGCAAATGACATGGGTTTATCTCTTTTGACCACTGAATAATATTCTATTATGTATATACAGCACATCTTTATCCACTTATCTGATTTGGGGCACTTAGGCTGTTTCTATATCTTGGCTATTATAAATTGTGCTTCAATAGACATGGGAGTGCAGGTCTCCTTTCAAATTAATGTCTCTTCATTTTAATTACTGTCTCTTTGCTGTGTAGAAGCTGTAAAAACTTTTTAATTTCATGTAGTATGACTTTTTTGTTTTTACTTTTATCACATCTTTTGCTGGTATCTCAAAAAAATCATTGCTAAGAGCAATATCAAGAAGTTTTTTCATCTGTATATTTTCTAGGAGCTTTATAGATTAAACCTTTTTTCCATATTTTTTCAGTATCTGTTGAGAATCATATAGTTTTTATCATTCAGTGTATTGTAATTTATCACATTTTTTATTTCCATATGTTGTATCATCCTTGCATCTTGGGGATTAATACCAATTGATTATGGAATATGATCTTTTTAGTGTGCTGTTGATTTCAGTTTGCTTAGTATTTTGTTAAGAAATTTTGCATTTATATTCATCAACTATATTGGCTCTTTTTTTTTTCTTGTAGTGTCATTATCATGTTTTGGTATCAAGGTAATATTTGCTTCATAAAATGAATTTTGAAATGTTCCCTCCTCTTTAATATTTTGGAAGAATTTGAGAATTATTGGCATTACTTCTTTAAATGCTTGGTAGAATTTACCAGTGGATCCATCTATTCCTTTTTTTTTTGTGAATTTTTGATTATTAATTCTGTCACCATGCTTGTTATTGGCATATTTAAATTTTCTTGGTTAGGTTGTTTATAGAATTCTATCCAGTTTTCCTAGGTTATTCACTTTGCTGGCATGTAATTGCTTATAGTAGTCTCTTAAGTTATTTATATTTCTGTAGTATTGGTTATAATGTCTTCTCTTTCATTTCTGATTTTATGGGAGTCTTCTCTCTCTTTCATATTGTAGTGAAACTGTTAATTTTGTGTATCTTCTTAATAAATCAACTCAGCTTCATTGCTCTTTTGTTTTTCTAGTTTGTATTGAATTTATGTATGATTTGGTATTTATTTTTTTCCATCCGTTAACCTCGATTCTTCTTTTTCTAGCTACTGGATGTTTAAAGTTAGGTTGGTTTTTTTTTTATCTGTTTTCTTAATTGTAGGTGTTTATTACTATAAAGTTCACTTTTAAAACTGCTATTGTTGTATTTCTCTTACAACTGTGTCCCCTCCCATAACTTTCATTTTAATTTTTTAAAGATTTTTAAATTTTTCTTTTGATTTTATTTTTGACCTATTGATTGTTCAGGACTATGTTGTCTAATTTGCACATTCTTGTGAATTTTCTTATTTTTCTCCTTTATGAATTTTTGGTTTCATACCATTGTAATCAAAAAACATGTTAAATTATTTCAATCCTCTTGAATTTGTTATTTGTGGAAAAATTATGATTTATCTTGGAGAATGTTCTTTATGTGCTGGAGAAGAATGTGTCTTCTGCTGCTGTTTGGTAGAATATTTTTTATTTACCTGTTACATTCATTTGTTCTATAGTGTAATGTCTTCTGTTTCTTTAGTGATTTTATGTCTGAATGTTAAAAGTGGGGTATCGAAGTCCTCTACTATTATTGTTTTACTGTATATTTGTCACTTCAATTCTGTTAATATTGACTTTATGTATGTAGGCACTCTGTTGTTAGGGCATCTATATTCATAATTATTATATGTGTTGCTTGAATTGATCCTTTTTTCATTATATAATGTCCCTCTTTGTCTCTTGTGACATTTCTTGACTTAAAATCTACTTTTTTTGATTTAAGTATAGCCATCCGTGCTCTCTGGTTACCGTTTGCTTGTAATATCTTTTTTTGTACCTTTAATTTCAGCCTACATGTGTCCTTAAAGTTAAGGTGATTTTCTTACAGATTGCATTTAGTTGGCTGTTGTTAATTTTTAAATTTTTTCAGTCACTTCCTGTCTTTTGATTTGAGCATTTAATCAATTTACATTTAACGTAAGTATGAATAAATAAGGGCATACCTCTGTCATTTTGTTATTTTCTGATTATTTGTTGTTCCTTCCTTCCTTTGCCTCTTTTTTTGTGATTTGATGATTTATTTGTAGTGGTATTCTTTTATTCCTTTCTATTTTTCTTTTGTGTATCTACTACATGCTTTTTCTTTGTAAAAATTAACAGGAGTTGTACATAAATATTTTATATTTATGATAGTCTATTTTAAGTTGATAACATTTTGTGTACAAAATTTTTTTACCTCACACATTTTATGTTACTGAGGTAAAAATTTACGTCTTTTAATATTGTGTATTCATTCATAAATTGTAATGTAATTCTAGTTAATTTTAATACTTTTGTCTTTTAACTTTTGTGCTAGAGTTAAAAGTGATTTATTTACTGTTCTTGCAGTATTAGAACATTCTACATTTAATATATACTTACTTTTACCAGGTAAATTAATACTTATATTTACTTTTACTTTATAGTCTTATGTGTTTTCATGTTAATTAGCATCTTTTCATTTTAACATGAGGAATACCCTTTAGCCCATCTTGAAAGGCAATTCAGTGATGAACTCCCTCAGTTTTAATCTTTCTGGAAAAATCTTTATATTTCCTCTATTCGTAAAGGACAGCTTTGCTGGCTATAGTATCCTTTTTTGGCAGTTTTCTTTTCTTTCAGCACTTTGAACATGTTATCTCTTTCCTGGCCAGCAAGATCTATCTATCTATCTATCTATCTATCTATCTATCTATCTATCATCTATCTATCTATCTAGCTCTATCTTCTGATAGTCTTTTGGCAGAAAGTGGGGTTATTCTTTTATAAGATAAATCACTTTTATTTTTTCTATTTTTAAAATTGATTTTTTTAGTCAGACTTTTGGCTATGTTTTAATGAATGTTTTTTATTAAATGCCTCTTTATAGTCCTTGTATTTGGAGTCCTTTAGGCTTAACAGCCTAAACATTTGTTCATTACCACTCCTAGATTTTGAAGTTTTCTGTCATCATTTCTTTAAGTGATATTTCTTCTTTCTCTGCTTATTCTTATTCCATAATGTATATTGGTTCTGTCAGTGGTGTCTAATAAGTCCCCACAGGATTTCTTCATTTTTTAAAAAATGATCTTTTATTGTATACTTTCAAATGATCTGCTTCAAGTTCGTTGATTTTTTTTTTCTTTTGATTGATTGAATCTGCTATTGAATCTCTCTGAAATTTTTAAATTTTATCATTGTATTCTGCAGCTCCAGAATTTCTGTTTGGTTATTTTTATAGTTTATATGTCTTTGTTGAACTCATTTTGCTCATGTATTATTTTTCTGATTTTACTTGTTTTGTCTATCTAGTAAACTATATGTCTTCTTGAAACTCACTGACTTTTGAGATAATTATTTTGGAGCCTTTGTCAAGCAGATTGTGAATCTGCATTTATTTTTCAAGTAGATATTCTGTAGTACCAAAACAAATTATTAAAAAGCATATCTATGTCCATGATTTGAGATATTAACTGATGTTATATAATAAATGTCCATATGTATTTGAATCTATACTGTACTTTCTTTTCTGTTTTTCTAGTCTATTTATGTAACAATGCCTTCCTTTTTATTTGTAGTATTTAATATTTTATATGTCTCTTTTCAGAAAGCTCCTTTCCTCCATTGCTTTTGTTGTTATTCCTGCACATTTATTTTTAAAATAATAGCTTTGTTATGAACTGGTCTAACTGCACAAAAATTCTTGTATTGGTGTTTTGTTGGTATTGCTTTATATTTGTGAATTAACTTGAGGTCACCTTGATTTTTAATTATTGTTAAATGTCCAGTGTCTATCACATTGACAGACTCATAATAGGTATTTAACAAAATAACTTTTGAATGAACGAATGAATAGAAAAAAACTTTTATGAAGTACAGATTTATAACTTTTCTCAGATAGGCATATCCTTAAATATTTTTAATTAAAATTAAAAAATTACCTTCTGATGTTAAGAAAATTACAACAGTAACAAATGTGTTTTACTATCTTCAAAAAAGGGGTTCTCATGTAGAATTATTAAAAAAAACCTCACTAACACGAATGGTAATTTTGAATAAATGATAAAAGATACCCTTGCCTCAAAAATTTAATGAAAAATTATAATACACTGACTTTTTTTAGAAGATAAAATACTTTATTATCTCAATAATATGCAAATATCTGATCCCTGTCTTGTGATTAATTCCCCTTAGGTTTGTGCAGTGCACACTACTGACAGTCATGTAGAGCTGTCCTGTGTAATAGTGAAAACAGATATGGAGTACAGTAATGATGTGAACAATGATAAAAAATGGAAAAAAGTTTTTTTCTAATCATTCATTTGTTCATCCATTTTGTAATTTTTATCTAAAGATGATAAGTGGAAACACTGTAAGTAGGTAAATTGTTCTGAGGCATTCTCTTTCGGGTTTTCATTAACATATATATATATCTTAAGACAAAATGTTTTTATCTTTGTAAGAGAATATTTATTTATACCCTGTTTGGTGCGCGCGCGTGTACGCACATACACACACACACACACACACACACACACATGCCCACTATTCCTTTCATTTTAAGAAATCCCTGTAGACTTTTTAATCTCTCTGTGCCTCTTTCACTGCTGAAATGCAGCTGCCTCAGCTATGAAGGTAGCAGCCAACTGGCACAAGACAAAAAGTACAACAGTTGGCAGAAGGGAAATTTTGTTAATGACACCAACAATGTGAGTCAATTTTCTTGTGAAAACTGCATGATTAGATCTTTGATGGAGAAATGGCACTTTCCTTTTAGTCATCTGTAAATATCCATATTAGTTTTTCTTACATATGATTTTTCAATTTCAATAATACTTTTTTGAAAGTAAGCAAGTATGGAGGAAATTACCACAAAAATGTCAGAGCTATAAACATTTGCTACACCTTTTAATTTGTCTTTATAAGTTGTCATCTGCAGAGCCAGGTGAATAAGGATTTCCTTGAATTTATGGGACATTTTTCTCATTTAATCATAATTTGGGGTGTAGTTAAGAGCCAATAATTGGTGTGGCTACCAGGGCATGTTTCTTGTATCATAAACACCATGGAAGGAATTAAGGGATCATAATACAGGTGCATTGTTTGGGTAAGCTCCCATAAGCTTTCATAAAGCACCTATCTCAGCAAGACAGTATTGCATAGTGCATAGATGTAGGGAGTTTTTTTGTCAGACACACCTGGCTTATGTCTTGACTCTGCTGAAGTATTTTAATAAGTTAATTAACTTCTTTAAATGTTAATTTTCTCATGAATAAAATTTGGATGTAGTCATTTTAAGAACAATACTCAGTGTGGTATGGGTTAGAATAAGGTATACATAATAAGTAAAAGATATGAATAATAAGAAGGAAATTTTATAAAATAAAAAAAAATAAGGAATTCTTAGCTTTCTTCTAGCTGTTACATTCATTCAGTGAGTCAGAAAATTCTTCCCAGTTAACTGGCAAAACAAAGTAAAGATAATGGAGCAATAGATTTGTTCAGTTTATATGTCATCTCAGTGCCAGAAGGAAACAAGAAATGCAGTAATTCAGTTATTAATAGAGACAATGGGTGATGATAGGTTTTCAAGATATCTTAGGAGAGTCACTGCCTTCTGCAAAGAGGCCATTGATCCCGTTGTAAAAAAAAAAGTCCTGTAAGATGTTTGTGGGACTATAAAAAAGCATGAATGTCTTAATAGACTTAGAGTCAATAAAAAAAAATTATGGCAAGCTAAGAACTATCAATAAAGCCATCTTCCTGGGAGGTAGCACTATCCAATAGAAATGTAGTGATAATAGACACACTCAGTTTCTATGCTGTCTGATACAGTAGCCACCATCCAGATATAACTGTTGAGCACTGTATAGATAGGAGAAACTGAATTTTTAACAATATTTAACATTAGTTACTTTACCCAAACACGTCTAGTGGCTACTGTATAGGAGAACTTAGTCTTCAATGTCCAGGCTATAAATTGGATATGTAAATTATTGGACATATCTAAATTATTATTATTTTAATTTTTGCATATAAGCTGGGGTGCAGGCCAGAGGTGTAGGGTGGTGAGAGGGTTCACCAGAGAGAGAGCGGGGAGCAGAACAGGCAGATCGACTGAAACACCCTGCTGAGGGGAGCAGCGGGCGAGGCAGGAGAGGTCTGCCACGCCATGTGGGATTCTTCCCGGCTGGGCATTGAACTCAAGCTGCAGCTGCCGACAGCTCCACTGCGCTGCACTTAACCCATTGCACCACCAGTGAGGCCCCATATCTAAATTATTATTATTTTTTTATTTATGCATGGAAGAACTGGAGTGTAGGTTAGAGGTGCTGGGGTTCACCAGAGACAAGAGTGGGGAGCAGAACATGTTGATCTACTGAAATACATTGCTAAGGGAAGCAGCGGGAGAGACAGGAGAGGTCTGCTGCTCCATATGTGGACTAGCTACTTGGCCGGGGATTGAACTCAGGCCATAACAGTGATAGCATGATAGCACTGAGACTTAGCCCCTATGCCACCAGAGAGGCCCCCATATCTAAATTATTCTAAAAGGAAAACATCTTCTCAATAACTTTTAAAGATTAATGGTATCTTATGTACCAAAGATAATTTTCTGCTAGATAGTGTTTGTATGTCTGCAGCATAATTCTTGAGACATCGTTTGCCAGCATTGAATAAGTATAGCTCTAGAAATTTGTTGTTTGAATTTACTGTAGTTCAACAGGACTGAACACTCACCTGAATAGGGCAGTGTGGCTGTGAAACCTTCATTCTTCTCCTACCCCCACCTCTAGGAGCTGTCATAAACAGTGGGAAAAAACTGTGTACCATCTGTAGCTGCAGATGGGAATTTGTGGACGGTGTACAAGTTGCAGTCATGGAATCAGCAGAGATGTCCAAAATATGTCATCCAAATTGACCAGTCAAAATGGTGAGGAGAACATTATTTTGTTCAGATTCTCAGTTCTCACAAACCTACCGTGGTGAATGCATCTCTCATGGGGCCACAGGCTCATTCTCTTCTCTCATTCTGTGACTTTCGGCAAGTTGGACTTAGCCGCTAAGTCAGTCTATCCGAGGACCACAAAATGCATCAGTATTTTCACTATCTACCATGTAATATTTATTGCACAAATATATTGTAAGCAAGTGATCTTTTGACTTGTTTGAAGCAATGAGCTCTATGTGCAATGGATTATTTTAGTTTGATTATTTTTAAGGTATTTTTTTATTTATCATTCTTGAGTTTTTCTTGTGTGCAGTCTCTAATATGTATCATTTTGTCATGTCAGACTTAAGAATCACATAGAAGTTAATAGATTAAACTGAATTTGCTAAGAAGGCCTCAGTTAAATGGATCAGATTTCAACTTCAGTCCATGAAGAACTTTTAAGGAAACTCAATTTATATGTGAAGCCAATAGCCGCTTTCTCACAGTCCTAGAATTTTATATTTCTCTAAGATGACTTGGTTTGATAGATTCATATATAACATTTATTTAAGATATATTGCAGTAATATTACAACTTGGGCCAATTTGAATCCATGAATCTGGTACAATGATCCAATAGATAATACCAATGTGGAAGAAAATAAACCATTAGGTTAGGTATTTATTTGTGAATGCTGTGCTTTAGGGGACTCTGAAGGAGTGTTTTAGCTCAGAAAAAGATATGAAATGTTTTATAGGACTTTAGCAGACGTGAACTTACAGAAGTTCAGCCAGTTTCCGCAATACTTGGTTAAGGACTGTTATCACAGGAGATAGAATTTGTTTTGTGAATGAGCAGCAATTACTGGCCAATTTGGATTTTATCAAGAGGGCTGAAGTTGAAGAGTTAGGGACTAAACTCACATACAAGAAGGTAGGGAGGAACAGCTGCAGAGCACAAGGACATACAAAGGTCACTGTGGAAAATTTGTAGTCCTTCAGCATTTTTATAAGTTATGCAATTAAATAGTTTAATAGTGCTTCAAAATTGGGCTAACGAAGCCCATCATTCCATGTTTCTTGGTGGACTCAGGAAATACAGTTTCTGAACCAGGCATTTTGGGGGCATAGTGGCTGTGATTGAACTAGCTGGGAAGAGTTATATTCCACTCCACTACCAGGGAGGAGTTTGATGAGAGGCTTTCTGGATCCCTACTGACACCTCTCTTCTCCTAGAAGGAGAAGAAAACCTGGCCTGAAAGGTAAATTGAGAGGAGAAACTAACAACATAACCCTGCCACTGCAGGCCCATCTGGTGGGTACAGTCCAGTCAGCTCCTCTTCCTTGACAGTGAACTTAGCTGCACCTCTCTGCTCTATGCTGCTTTAGCTACCGGTGGCCCAGTATGTGAGTTTGATTCAAGGGAGTGTCAGCTAGCTTTGTGACTGCAAAGCTTAACCACGTTCTTCAATCCAATTTTACCAGTAATGCAATTGACATCTTGGTCTCCATCTGTTTGTATTATGCATCTATTTCTCCATTAGTTCCAAATTTAGGAGGGGGAACAGGACATTCTAATTACTGATCTACCAAACCTCAACAGGTTTAGGAACACTTGGGATAAAATGTAAATAATACAAATGTTGATAATGAAGACTACATGGGTCTGATTCAAGACCCTTTCTGAATTTCAGACTAAATAAAAACAATAATAATAATCACACTATTAAACATCCAGTATATATCAAGTGCCCTAAGCACTTGATGCATGTTATCTCAATGCTTACAACAAATCTATTAGGTACATGTGATGATTAATCACAGTTTCTCAGGTGGAGGGACTGAGTGGTTGAATGGTTGGTAGTTTGCTGTTAAGTGCTCATTAACAGTACTCTGTTTTTCATATGTTGAGCTCTGCATCTGTCTCTTTGGACTGACCTGATTCATTCTCACTGTTCTTGGGTCACATATCCAATGGACCCCTCTAAGGTTTGGCATTCAAATTACTTTCTCCCACCTCCTGAGTCCCTTGCACTTTTATCTGTCTCTGGTTTCTTACCCAGATGCAGAGAGATAAACTGCCTCCATTTTATGATGGTTATCCTCTGAACTTTGCTTTTACTTCTTATACTGCAGCTTTCCCAGGAATATTTTACTTTGTTCACAACCTTGAGCAGGTAACAGGTCCAAGTTACGTTTCCTTTATAAATATTAGCTTAAATTTCAGTTCCTCAGAACTTAGTCTTTCTCTTTCTTCCTTCAAGAGGGGCATCATTCAGAGGAGCTAAAGTAGATGTAAACAGTAAACTCTTACATATGCAATGTTCCAAATGGCTTTGTGATCCTGTGTTCAGAAAATAATTACCCCTTTGAAATAACCTTTCAGTACTTGCTTTGTCTAAAAAGGGTATCTTTTTTCCTTTGTAATAAAAATGCCCAGCATGTGACCATGAATTGCTGTTGGTGCATAGGCAAGAGTAGTCAAGGTGAGGCTAAGATATTTGTTCCAAGTCAGATGCCAGGAGATGTGAAGGGCACAAAAACTCAAGTTAGGCATTGTGTTGGCAAGTCCCATAGAAAAATAAATTTCATGTGATAAATGTGAATACAAAGCTTTGGAAAATGCAAAGTAAAAATCATCAGGAGAAGACAGAGAGGAAGATCTTGGAATCCAGAGAAGGCCCAAGAATCCTTTTGAAATTTGAGGCCCACTTTGTCTTGAAGGAACAGCTTTTTAACTATGGGACCTGATAGCCATCTCCTAAATACCAAGATTCACTTAATTTTAATTCATTTTGATCATCTGGGGAAACAGTGGATATTTATCTGTCTTTATTATGTGTATAGCATTTATAGGCTATAGATTCCATGATAGTAAACAAACCTTAGATTCTAGTGAGGAAAACAGGGAGATTAACAGTCAGAATACAGTGTCGGAAGCGCTTTTATAGGATCCCACAGGACAATTCAGGATGGAGGAACGTCCAACCAGCTATCCTTGAAAGGTCAAGGAAATCCTCCCACAGGCAAGGCTTTCTAGCCTTAATTTTCAGTATGAGTAGGAGTCAGTAAGTTTTAGGAGAGGAGTATGAGTATTCCGGGTATCATGCTTGAGACTGCTGAGGCAAGAGCGAGCATAGCACACTGAGATTATCAAAGGATATTCATTGTGGTCCCATCATAGGTTTTGAGCTGAATGATATCAGGGTTTGACTCAGGAGTCAGACTAGCCAGTTTGTAAACCTTCTGAAAGCCATTGGAGGATTTTGATCAAGAGTGACCTGTTCAGGTGTGTGTTCTAGACATTGCTATGGCAACGATGCTATTTTTTTAACATTGCTATTTTTTTCTCAGAGACCAGAGTAAAGAACTAAAAGTTTGGATCCTGGGGAACTAGTGTGTAGACTTGGGGATTAGGGTGAGATGTGACAGTGCTTTGAAATGGGGTTGTAGCTGCATCAACACGGAAGTGGGTGAACTAAAGAAATGTTTCGAAGGTAAAGATCAGCAGGATTGTGTTGTTTTTTTGTCTAGGAGTTGAGAGTATGAGCTTAGAAATGATTTCTAGTGTGGTGCTTGTACATCTGTGTGCATGCTATGGCCAGTCCCTAAGAGAGAACATATGGAAGGACAATCAGGTTTCCAGGGAACTCTGTTGACTGTGGATTTAGAAAGAGACATGCTGAATGTGAGATGTGGTGGGATAAGCTTATAGAAATGTCTAGTAAGCAGGTGACTGTGTGGGGCTGAAAGATGCATCTGGTGGTGAAATAGTACTGAAACGGTGCTAAAACAGTGCAAGGGACAGTGCCGGGGTTGCGGGGGAAAGTCACTGTCAGTGGGTTCTCATCTGCCCACACAGTTACAAGACCACTCAAGCTCAGGGTCCAACAACAACAGGGTTTATTTAATGAACAGGAGACGGAGGAAAGAGTCTCTAAGGCCACAGGTGGCCGGCTGTTTCACCCTAGATGGTATCCACGGTGTCTAGAAGTCCCAAACAAAGACCACTCATGGAAGATGAGGTGACACTGCAGCAGCCCACAGCAGCAGATTGGGCCAGGTGCCAAACCCGACAGTGATGTTCTCAACAGCACCAGGAGGTGATGCTGGAGAACCAGAGGCTTTTGTCAGTTCTTTGAGACACTGGGCCAAGCCTCACAGTGCTCTTGGTAGGTGATGTCAGAAGCAGGGTTGGCAGCAGGTGCAGTGGCCTAGTCTCTGGGAAGGTCTATGTAGGTCTGGTGGTCTCTAGAAGTCTAGGAAGTCTACAGTGGTCAATAGAGATCCTCTGAATACCACGTAGGTTGTCCGCTCAATGCTTCTTCTTTGGAGGCCATCTGCTGAATCCTTCTTCTTCAAAGTTTGTCTGATGAATGTTTCCTCTTTGAAGACTGGAGCAGAATGGTTCAAACGACTCTGGCTCTGCTTTTTGTCCCATTAGGGTCCCCCCAAATACAAGCTGAATTGGACCATATTCAACCCTAACTATCTGAATAGACCATTTAGCACCAATCAGCTCATTTTCCATTTTCAATTCAAAGAATAAACTAATGAACTGAGCTTGAACCTGACTGGTCCATTTAGCTCACACCTGATAGATCCTAGAGTAGAGGGGAAAAGCCCACTCTGGCCTGCATTCAGGTTAGGACAGGTTTGTGGGCCTGTGGCCTCTGGGGAGCCATGGCCCAGCTGGCCTTATTAGGGCTAGGGTAGGGGGAGCACCTGCAGGTGGCAGGCTGAGACTGGTAAGCCCCAACAGAGTAGCCTTGCTCCACAGCCTCTGGGCCCTGCAGTTGGGGGGGGGGGGTTGTGCAATCAAGATTATATATACAGCAGCTGAGACCACAGGAGTATGTGTGATAGAGAACAAGTGTACATAGAGAACATTTAATTTTTAGTGCCCTCAGTGGTGAAAAGTAATATTCACTGTTTGAATAAAGCTTTAAAACTTTCTGTGCTTTACTATGAATAAAAGATTTCTTGACTTAGTATTTATGCAGTTTCAAAAAGATCAGTGGACTGATCATTTTCTTCATTGTTTAGGTTTAGATGGGTTGTGTTTTACTTTTGAGTACATTGAACACCCTATTCCAATGAGAAAGGCTCTTTTCAAATATGAAGCAAACTGAAAAGTGCTGCAAATAAATTTTATATCATGATAAGACAATTATTAAGCATTCATTGGTTCTGCCATGGGTGCTTATGTACCAGCACTTAATAGGAACTAACAAGCTTTTTGCCCCTTTGTCTATCAATCTTGAATAGGCACATCTGTGATGGAAACTCACAATGAAGATTTATCAGCAAGAAATTAGAAAAGCATGCAGCAAGGCTATATTTCTCTCTCTCTCTCCACCCCTACCTCACAGAAGCTGGCCTTGCCCCAGCATTCCACTGTGCTTCTAAACAACTGTATTACATGCTGTGTTATGGTGGTAAAAGTTAACCGGCTCTCAGGGGAAAAAAAAATTGAAAATTAAAATAAACCTTGATTTATAACATTTACCAATTTCTGTGGTATCAGTAAACTCACTTAGACCCATTTCAAATTTCTGAAATTTGACCTCAGTGACCAAGAAGCTGGGAAGAGATGTATGTATTAACTCTTGCCAACCGGTGGGGAGCAGCTTCTGCACCTACTTCTAAACATTCCTTCAGACCCAAGAGGATTTGTGAGGTTTTTTTTTTTTTTTAATAGTTTTGAAAACAAAACAAATAAAACCTGTTTTGTTTGCTACCAGATATGTTGAAAGTGGTCCCCTGGCAGGTGGAAGGTACTTCTAAGGAAATGTTATGCAAAATCAAGGAAGACAAGATTTGTGGAAGAAAGGAGAACTGAAAGGATTAATTAGAAAGACTAAGAAGTAGGTGGGGTACTGTAATTTTTTCTTAACTGGCAAATGGAAGGGAAGAAAATGGCTAAGAAATAGAAATACCTTCTTTCTAATAATGTTATGTATTTATTTTATTATTATTATTATTTTTTTTTAAAGATTTTTATTTATACATACAAGCTGGGATATAGGCCAGAGGTGTGGGGCGGTGAGAGTGTTTGCCAGAGACAAAGCCGGGAGCAGAACAGGCAGATCGACCGAAATACAGTGCTGAGGGGAGAAGTGTGAGAGGCAGGAGAGGTCTGCTGTGCCATGTGGGAATCTCCCCAGCCGGACATCAGCTTGCACTGCTGTTGCCAACAGCTCCCAACAGCTCCCAACAGCTCCCAACAGCTCCACAGCGCTGCACTCAATCCGTTGTGCCACCAAGCAGGTCCTGTTATATATTTATTTAACTATCAAACTGTAGAAAAAAACTAACATTTTATAATCAGCCTTCTGAATCATTTTTTCTACTGATCTCAGTCCTGCGCCCTGCATGGCACTGGTGGGTGATGCTGGAGTGGCTGTCTAAAGACTTTGTTAGCTCCCTCATGGCTGGGGAGGGATGGGCAGCTGTTCTGCGGTGCTTAGAGCTGCTGCTATTGCTGCTCCGGGCCTCATTCTCAGCAGGTTACTCTTAGTACCCAAAACAGGGTAGTTTGTCTAGACTTTGTGGTAAGAGTTGAGGATTTAAAATCAGCATCAGTGTTTTGAGTGGTCCTGTTTTTCTTTCATAATCTGAAGTTGTCTAGAGTTCTCAATCCCTGTTTCCTATTCTGGAGATTGCAGTTTCGAATCTCATGAAAAAATACAAAACACACCCCCTAATAAAAAAGAATAAAATCCTTCAAGGAAAAAGTGTTCAGGAAATGCTTTTTAGCATTTATATGTAAGTTAAAAATCTATAAAACTTTGATTTTAAGTCTATTGAATAGTTTGAGGAACTGAATGGGTTTTTAAAATGAGCTTCAGTTTAAAATACTATTTAGAAATTTATGTTCATGTTCAAAAGCCACATAAGGCTCTACTAATGTAATCTTGTTATAAACTAAAAACATTTTATTAAACAAATTCCAGGACTTTTTGTTGTCAGTACATTTTCAAATACACAAAAAGAAAATAGAAAATAACTTTTTGCTTAGTATAGTAAACTATTTTTAATACCTGTCTAGTTTATTAATTAGTGGTTTTTAAAATATATTCTCTTGTCTAAATTTCCTACACAGAAGTTCTTGTTTAGATGATGTTGAGCCATGAGTGTCTGTATACATATAACTTGGTGTGTTTACATATATCATATATGCAACAAATAAATATACTCAGCAGCCATAGTTAAGAGTTTATAAAACGACACACTGAAGAGGAATGTATGGCGTTTCCCCTCTGGTTTCTCTCTTCTTTCATCTCAATTTCTTTCTTCTGCTCTTTCTCCTCACACCTCTTACCCTTACCACTGGTCCTGCCCTGCCCAATAAAGCCTCTGCACCTTCCTGCCTGTAATTTGTCGCTAATCAGCTGTCACTGTCATAGCCATGATGAGAGGTTCATCTCTGGCTGAGGGTAATGGCCTTAAAAGTCACAGAGTCAATGTCAATGGGATCGCTCCAATTCAATCACTGAGCTGAATGAGGGATGGCACCTGCTGACATTAGCACTCATTTTGAGCTCAAGCATCTGGGCCCCAGTAAATAACCATCAGTGGGTGGGTCTGGGGGACAGGTCATTAGCCCCACGAAAAATAAATATCGCTTCCCTTGATGGCTGCGAGTAATTTAGCTCAGACGAGGAAATTTCACCCTAGATTAAGTATGATGAGCCAATATCAGTCAGAGGAGGCCAAACAGTGAGAGCTTGATGAGATAGAGGGAAATTTATATTCAGCTGGCTGCATGTGAGATGAGCTCAAAGAAACGACATACCCTTCCGGCCCATCTTCATGTGCTCGGTCAGTGGTGGGCTTATCTCATTCCTGTCCTGCTCTTGTTTAATTTTTTTGGGGGGGTGGAGGGAGTTTGAAATGGAGACTGGAGGCTAAACAAGGGTGAAGAAGGAGGGCAGGATGCATATTTCTCCACTTTGCTTTTGTGATTTTGTTTTTGAGCATCTAATGTCCTAATTTAGCCTTCATGCCAGCATTTGGCTAGTGGGAGGGATTTGCCATGACTGCAGGCTTTCCATGCAACCCTCCCCTCCTGAGAGAGCAGACCCAGCTTGTATTGTTTTGGAGGCCTCGGAGTTCTTTTCCAACATTAGTAAATGAGTTGGAGAGGAGGGTAAGTTAGGAATAATCTCTCCTTTTTGAGTTTGGGATGGAAAGGCCACCATCCTTGATTCACAAGAACATCTTTTTATTTGTCCCACTGATGTGATCCATCAAATTCAGAAGGGTTATTAATAGAAGGTCTTTATTAGAAGCAGTTTAGCTCACTTTAGAATGATATTTTATATCTGTAGGGCTCTGCCCTCGGACCACCCTCTCCCTCACTGAACTACATATATCTCAAAGCTGGGTGGATCAAGTTCCCTAGCAGTCTTTAGCCAGAGGCAATATATATTATTGATATTTCTTTTGCTATCCCCTTTTATAACAGACCTTGGATCGTATGCATGCCTTATGATTAGCCAAACATTCTATAGTATTTTATTTTATTTTTTAAAGATTTATTTATTTATGCATACAAGAGCTGGGGTGCAGGCCAGAGGCATGGAGTGGTGAGAGGATTCACCAGAGACAGAGTGGGGACCAGAACAGGCAGATAGACTGAAGTACACTGATGAGGGGAGCAGCAGGCAAGGCAGGAGAGCTCTGCATGCACCTTGTGTGAATCTCCCCAGCTGGGTATTGAACTCATGCAGCAGTGGCTTGAATAGCTTCATAGTGCTGGGCTTAACCCGTTGCGCCACCAGGGAGGCCCCTCTATAGTATTTTAAAAAAGCAAGATTTTGTTACCTGACTTGTATGTCTGAATTTTGTTCTTATAATTCTGGAAACAACTTTATTACAGAGAAATGGAACGTAATTGCAATAGTCATGGAGACCTGCAGGATGATAAAGTGCTCATGATTTAGAGTAAAAGGAGAATCTTGGGCAGAGGCATGGGACGCAAATGGAGAACTCTAGCCTAGGAGATAGGGTCATTCAAGACTTTTATGAAATCTGGCTTTTATAAGAACTTTTATTTCTTGATTGATTCATAAAAACCTGCAGTGATAACTAAATCCATCTCAGTAATGAACTCATGGTGCCTTGTTAATTCAGAATCATGATCATAATTGGAAATTTAAAGATATCTGGGTGATTATTTAACCTACAGTCTGTTTTAAATGAATATTTAATGCAGATTCAACAATTGCAATATTTTCATTAACTCACCTCTTCTAAACTGTAAGTTCTATAGGGCCAAAGACCATGTATTTGATAGCTGTATTCCTTCGTCTAGCCCAGATGTATTCAATAGATATTTAGTAAATGAATGACTAAATAAAACTTGTTGAGTACTTCTCTTTATTATTTTACTTGAACGTTGTATGTGATTCAGAAGTATGGGATCATACTTCTTCAGATGTATGTTATTTATCAGGCGCTGTGTGGAAGACTTTGGTTTGTGGAAGATAGGGTTTATCATTTAATTGAAGAACAAAGAAATTCATTTATAAGAAAGTTTAAAAAAGAAAAAAGCATGTGCTATCTATTTATGTTTTCTGTGGTAAAATCTGATGTTGCCTGTGTTTACCAAAATTTAAAATGCATTAAAGAAAGCAGTATCATTGTAAAGGCTTATCATTGGAGAATTCTTAGAAGGAAGGAAATCTACTCATTGGTCTATGGAAATTCAAGTGCGATGATTTTACTTTTGATTATTACTAGGTAAATGTGGTAAATGTGCCCAGTATCTCTTCTTGTTGAGCAAGCAAGGCCTTTCAACCTCTTCTCTCCCTTTAATTGGTAGATATCTTTCCAAATTGAATTGAGATTCACAACTTTGTAGTATATGTAAAGAAGGAATTTATCAGCTACACAGATGAGCAAGTGGAATAATTAAAGAGAGTTCCTCAATATTGCAAAGCTAAAAGTAGAGCCCAAGTCTTTAACACTAAACATGGATGAGAATAAAGAGGGTGGCACAAGTGTTAATCATATATGTAATTTATCCATATGGTAAAATATCATCAGTGTTGTCTTTTGCAGAAATGCAAAATCAAATTTGTAAATTATTTTTTTTTTAAATATTTTATTTATTTTTGTTATTCGTATCTTTTACATTATTGTGTGTTCCCCATAAGTTACCCACCACCTGTTCACCTGTGGAGCCATCACCATAGTCCTCCATGCTCCCCTCTTCCCCCCTCTTGAGCCCTCCCCCTCCCCTCCTTCCCTGCTGAATGTTGCTTTCTTATTTGGCTCCCCTATATTTCTGTTATAAGTGAAACCATTCGATAATTTTCTCTTTCTTTCTGGCTTATTTCACTGATCATGATCCCCTCTAGGTCCATCCATGTTGCTGGGAATTGCATGTGTTTGTCTTTTTTGAATGCTGAATAGTATTCCATTGTGTATATGTACCACATCTTCTTGAGCCAGTCATCTATTTTTGGGCATTTGGGTTGTTTCCATACCTTAGCTATTGTAAACAGTGCTGCAATAAACATGCGGGTGTATGTATCCTTTCAGATTAGTGTTTTTGTGTCTTTTGGGTATATTCCCAGTAGTGGTATTGCTGGGTCATATGGATGTTCCATTTCTAGCAGTTTGAGGAAACGCCATACAGCTTTCCATAGTGGTTGGATCAATTTGCATTCCCACCAGCAGTGTAGGAGAGTTCCTTTTTCTCCACATCCTCGCCAACATTTGTTGTTGCCTGTTTTATTAATGTGTGCCATTCTCACTGGCGTGAGGTGGTATCTCATTGTGGTTTTAATTTGCATTTCCCT
>PVIJ01011555.1:0-30790 GCA_004024925.1 Scalopus aquaticus
GGGTACAGGCCAGAGGCGTGGGGTGGCGAGAGGGTTCACCAGAGTCAGAGTGGGGAGCAGAACAGGCAGATCAGAAATACACTGCTGAGGGGAGCAGCGAGCGAGGCAGGAGAGGTCTGCTGCGCCATGTGGGATTCTCCCTGGCCGGGCATCGAACTCGCGTCGCCGCTGCCGACAGCTCCACAGCTCAGCAGTTAACCGCTGCGCCACCGGGAAGGCCCTTTTTTTTAAAGATTTATTCATTTATGTATACAAGATCTGAGGTGTAGGCCAGAGGTTGGGGGTGAGAGGATTCACCAGAGACAGAGTGGGGAGCAGAACAGGTGGATCTACTGAAGTACACTGCTGAGGGGAGCAGCAGGTGAGGCAGGAGAAGTCTGCTGAGCCATGTGGGTCAGCTCCCTGGTGGGGGATCGAACTTGTGCTGCAGTGGCTGCAGATAGCTTCATATTGCTGAGACTCAACCCCTTAAGCCACCACAGAGGCCCCCAGTATGAACATTTTAGTTAGGATTTGGGATGTAACTTCTGTAAGGACTAAAACCAGAAACAAGAGCAATTGCCTCTATGTCCTGGGAGTGGGGCAGGGTGGGGTAGAGTGGAACAGGATGGGAAGTGGGGAGCACTGTTGTTTTCATCCTAATCCCCTCTGTTCTACTTGATTTCTTATCAGGCAAATGGATCATTTTAATCATAAAAAGAAAAATTATTGTAAAGCAGGAAGTCTTGCTGAGGAGAGGGAAAGGCATTCGCCACCGGGCGGGGCCTGTGATCACACCTGCTAATGGAAAAAAACAGGGATTGGACCCTTGGAGACATAAATCATCCTCAGAGCTTTTAAGTTTGGCTTGAAAAATTAATTCAGCACACTTAACCTTTTTGTTCTTGGTTCGCGGCCAAAATTAAAATTAACTTGAGTTTTTTTGGATGCTGATCGGAAGTGACTTGGGAAATACGTAGGAAAAATACTGAAAGGAAATCTGCCAGTATGATTTTTCCCTTGACTTTTTACACTTTTCTTCTCAAATTTTCTACTGTTAAAAAGAGGGGAAATAGGCTTTTTGCTTGCTTTTCTTTTTAGAAGCCTGGTTTGATTAATATCACCTAAGTACAGGGCCTCCCTGGTGGTGCAACAGGGTTAAGACATAGCACTTGAAGCTCTACAGAGACACTGCAGCACAAGTTCAATCCCAGGCCAGGGAGATTCCCACATGGTACAGCAAACTTCTCCTGTCTCGCCTGCTGCTCCCCTCAGCAGTGTATTTCCATTGATCCACCTGTTCTACTCCCAAGTCTGTCTCTGGTGAATCCTCTCAACGCCCCCCTCCCAACCCCTGCCCACCTCTGGCCTACACCCTAGCCTGTATGCATTGAAAAAAAAATCACCTAAGCACAAAGAAAGAATTTCACATGGTCTGCAAGGGCAGGGACGGCCTTCCTGGTGGCACAGCGGTTGAGCGCTGCGCTCACAGCCGGGGAGAATCCCACATAGTGCGGCAACCCTCTCCTGCCTTGCCTGCTGCTCCCCTTAGCGGTGTATTTCTGATCTGCCAGTTCTGCTCCCCACTCTGTCTCTGGTGAACTCTCTTGCCGCCCCATGCCTCTGGCCTGTACCCCAGCTTGTATGTATAAATAAATAAATCTTAAAAAAAAAAAAAGGGCAGGGACTGTGTGCTTTACTGGTCATCGTATTTCCAGTGCTAGCAACGTTGTTGAATGAAAAAATATAATCTAATCCAACACTGGCAGAGACTAATGAATTTTTTAAAGATTTATTTTTATTTATTTATGCATACAAGAACTGGGGTATAGACCAGAGGTGGTGGGGGAGAGTTAGAGGATTCACTAGAGACAGAGTGCTGAGGGGAGCAGAGGGCGAGACCAAAGAGGTCTGCTGCACCATGTGGGTTAGCTCCCTGCCTGGGATCAACTCAGGCTGCAGTGGTGATAGCCCTGAGACTGAACTCTTAGGCTACCAGGGAGGCTCCTGAAGGCTGGATCTGTATAGAATATGCAAAGGGAAAACTCACTTTCGTGGTGTGTCTCCTCCACTCTCAATGCTCTGCTATCCTGCTTCACTTCTGACATTAGTGCGGATTTGCCATACACACACATTGAGCAATTCTGCTACACCAATGGAGTATCCTGCAATTTGCCTCACTTCTAATCCTATCAAACTGGATACAATGTCACATTCCATCGATTAAGGACTGTCCTACAAGACTGTCCCCGCCTGCCACACTTCAGATGCCAATTGCAAGTCTAGGTTGTCCCCTGTGCTTCTGACCAACATCTCACAGCTGCTTCTCCAGGTTCAATTAATTTGCTAAAGTGGCCCACAGAACTCAAGAAGAGTTTACTTAATACATTATGGGTTTATTACAAAAGGCTATCTCTCAGGAGCACCAGAAGAAAAAGCAGCACAGGGCAAGACCTTCCTTACCTTCCCTGTGTCTCTTCTCTCCCAGCACCTACACTTGTTCACCAATCAAGAAGCCCTTGGAGGGCCTCCCTGGTGGCGCAGCGGTTAAGCGCTGCGCTGTGGAGCTGTCGGCAGCATCGATGTGAGTTCGACGCCCGGCCAGGGAGAATCCCCCATGGTGTGGCAGACCTCTCCTGCCTCGCCCGCTGCTCCTCCGCTCAGCAGTGTATTTCTGATCTGCCTGTTCTGCTACCCGCTCTGTCTCTGGTGAACCCTCTCGCCGCCCCACACCTCTGGCCTGTACCCCAGCTGTATGTATAAATAAATAAATCTTAAAAAAAAAAAAAAGTATAGAAAGAAGCCCTTGGAACCAGTCCTTTGGGGATTTTATGGCAGCCACCTCAGTAGGCACAATGACTAAATCATTGACCATTGGGGATGGAGCTCAATCTCCAGCTCCTCTCCCCTCCCAAAAGGAAGGGGGTGGAGCTGAAAGTTCCAACCCCTAAACACAGGGTTGTTTCCCCTGGCAACCAGTCCCCAACCCTAGGGGCTTCCCAAAAGCCATCTTATTAACATAAACTCAGGTGTGAAAAGGGTTTTGATGTTTGCTGTAACACAAGACACCTTTCATAACTCTGAAGCTATTTCAGGAACTGAAAACAAAAGGCCAAACATAATAAAAGATATTCTTTTGTTCTTATCACTTGTGAAAATTCTAGGGCATACAGTATTATTTAATTTAGTCCTCACCACAAATTTCTATGGTGATATAATCCCCATTTTATAAATAAAAAAAATCTAGGCTCAGAGAGGTGAAGCAGATATGGACAAATTTAATGAGTTAACAACTGGAACTGGATCTCTAATGTCTGTTGCTTTTTATGCTGCACATGGCTTCTCCTTGAAGTATAAGGGCAAACTTAAGAATAAATCTAAATCACCTAGAGGGCGTGTTAAGATACCAGTCGTTGCGCCCATCCCCAGAGTCTCTGATTTTGTAGGTCTGGGAAGAATTTGTATTTCAAGAGATGCCTCCACTGCTGGTCTGGGACCTCTGTTGAAGCAGGGCTTCTCTGCCTCTGTCTCCAAGGCTTCTGAGCACTGCTGAGGCCCTGCTGGAGGAGTCTCCTGGGCAGAACCTGGACTGAAGCCAGTGCATGGCCCTCAGGGGAGCAGGACTTAAGTGTGACTGAGCCAATAGTTGAAAGCAATAGAAATCATCCTGGTGTTTAAGACAGAACAGGAGTTTAGGGCCTTCCTGGTGGTGCAGCGGTTGAGTGCTGGGTTGTGGAACTGTCGGCAGTGCGTGATGCGAGTTCGACGCCCAGCCCCGGGAGAATCCCACATGGTGTGGCAGACCTCTCCTGCCTCGCCCGCTGCTCCCCTCAGCAGTGTATTTCTGATCTGCCTGTTCTGCTCCCCACTCTGTCTCTGGTGAGCCCTCTCACCACCGCACACCTCTGTCCCACACCCCAGCTTGTATGCAAAAATAAATCTTAAAAAAAAAAAAGACAGAACAGGAGTTTATTGGAAGGCTATAGGTAGCTCCCAGCATCACCAGGAAACCTGGAGAGCCACACTCAGGAAACAAGCTGGGTCAAGGAAACTGCAACATGGACAGGGGCCAAAGCTGACTGCAGATCTGATCTGGTGAGACACACCCACCTCAGGCCCTGCAGGACACACACGCACAGCCAGGACCGCCAGCACCACTGGCCCTGGACACTGGAGGCCGCTGCTGGCCCCAGGATGGATGTTCTTGTTGCTTTGTTCCTTTACCTCACTAGCCCTCAAACCTAAGACTGAGGGGCAGGAGGCTGCGTGGCTCAGCTGGGTCATGTGTCCACTGTCTGCCATCAGTTGCAAGAGTCTCTGGGAAAGTGAACCCCTAGCTCTGGGGCCTCTATTGAGGGCTGAACGTTCTACCTCCCACAACATGCATATGGCAGGAGAGTCCCCAGACATGAGGATCAGATCCCAGGCAGCCAAGTGATACCCAGGGGACACTTGGTGGCAGCTTTGTCTTAGGGCTTTTGATGGATACCAAGGCTTCTTTACATTCCCTATGTTCTCAAGTCATGTCTGGGTTAGTCTGTTCATGGCTAATAAATATTTGGGCCTTCACTTGCATGCAAGGAACTGTGCAAGGCACTTTTCATAATACAAAGAAGAAATTGTAGTTGGATACTAGTAATCTGCCCTTTATGCTCTCTGCTAAGGCATTATTCTTAGGAAATATATCGGGCCTCATCATTAAACTGCAATGGAAGGGGAAGGCCCCATTTTTTTAAATTTAATTTACATTTGAGGCCCCATTTTTTAGGGAGGAGAAAGAATGTTACTCTATTAAAGCATCCATCCACCCATCCTGTGGAACTAAGTCCTGCTGTGTGGCTAGCTGTTTGGTGTGGGGATAACCAAGGCATGGCCAAACACCCCCTACCACACCCTCACCCCTGCATGACCAGCGCTGTAAACAGATTCACACCAGAAAACAGAGAAACGACCAGTTGGTTCTGCCTCAGAGGCTCTTAGGGAGATGCTTAGCAAAAGCTAAGGCACAGCAGTTAACCAAGGAGTGTGGTTATTAGACTGTGAAGAAGTTTCAAACCAATGGAGTTTTCCATGTTGGCCTCTAGTCTCTAGCACCTCCCTCACTTACATCCATTTTGCACCCTGCTGCCAAAAAATCTACCAGAGAAACCATTTTATTGGGTCACAGGCTGCTTTCGACTCTTCTCTGGTTTCCTTCAACTTCTGGGTCAGACTCACACAATTAAGAGGCCGAGCTGTCCAGCTCTTTGGGCCTCTGCTCCGGACCCCTGTTGATGTCAGACGGCCTCCTCATTCTGCCCTTGAGTGTATGCTGTCCGCCCAGCAAGAAGCCCTTCTCAAACTCTTTTCCTCTCCAAATATTTCCTGGCCTTCAAGACTCAGCTCAGACTTCACCTCTTTCTGATCATCCAGACTTTAACCTCCCCCATGCTCACTGTGCCATTCACTTGGCACTTGCTCATTCATTCATTCAATCATTCATTCACTCAACACAAATGTATGAGTTGCCAAATACTGTGCTGGTTGTGTGTCGTAGGGTGAGAGCAAGAGGCATAGGCATCTGAGATGATGAATGTCCACCAAGTAAAAGCCTGACTACACTTGTAGAAAGGGCCATGAAGGGGATGTGGTATGACGTGGGCCGTAAGAGTTTGTCACAGAGCAATAGGAATGCAGCTGGGATTAGATCAGGCCTCATGGGGAAGAGCCATGTATGCAGCAAAGCCAGGGACAGAGGTGTTTATGAGCGTTCCCCACTACAGCTACAAAACCCTTAGGGGAAAAGGCAGGGGAAGCCTCATGACATTGGATTTGGCAATAATTTCTTGTTTGTGACATCAGAAGCATAGGTTACAGAACTGAAAATAAGTAAACTGGACTATATCAAAGTAAAAAATTTCTGTGAATGGGCCAGAGTGATTGCTGTTGAAATAGACAGGCTCATGGCCCCTGGGAGGGTGGGGCCAGGTGGCTGGGCACCAGTTTGGACACAGTGGTCTTTGTGAAGAACGCGGGTGATGGCACCTCCAGACACTCCTATGGTCATGCTGTGGCTGCTGGAAGTGATAGCTATGCCCCCAAAGTGACAGCTGCCAGAGGCAAGGAGAAAAAAACAACAAGTCTAAGATCAAGTCATTTTTGAAAGTTTGCGACCACAGTCACCTCACATCCACAAGTTACCTGTGGATATCCCCTTGGACAAAACTGTTGTCAACAAGGCTGTCTTCTTGTCACCAGACAAGGGAGTGGGCCCAGGACCCCTCAGCCCATCCTCAACCGCCCCACAGCACAGGTGGAGAAGCTGGGCTAGTACTAGCCACTGTCTACTGCACCACCTGCCTGGTGTCAGAGGGAGGCAGCAAGGGTCCATCTCCGACACTGGGGAAAGGGCTCTCAAGACCATCTGGTCAAGATGGAAGAAAGGACTCTACAGACACGGGTGAGGGCAGGCAAGGAGTCAGCAGTTATTGATGATTGAAAGCAAGGAAAGACAACTCTGGGGAGGACTCTCTGGGCATGAGAGACTCCCCAAGGTGCTAGAGCTAAGGGTCTACATAGGTTTTATTTTTTTAAGAATTTATTTTGTTTATTTATGCATACAAGAACTGGGGTGTAGGACAGAGGTGTGGGGTGGTGAGAGGATTCACCAGAGACAGAGTGGGGAGCGGAATAGGCAGATTGACTGAAGTACACTGCTGAGGGGAGCAGCAGGCGAGGCAGGGGAGGTCTGCTGTGCCATGTGGGATGCTCCCTGGCCAGGGATTGAACTCGTGCTGCGGTGGTTGCTGATAGCTTCATAGTGCTGAGACTTAACCCATTGAGCCACCAGGAAGGGCCTAATAAGCCTTTCAAAATGTAAAAACAAAAAAACCCTGGGGTTTAAGAACAAAGAAATTAAACTTTATTGACTGAGAAAACAGGAGAATTGGCTTGGCTAAAGTCCATTTATTTATTTTATTATTGTTTTAAAGATTTATTTATTTACACATACAAGAATTGGGGTGTAGGCCATAGGTATAGAGGGGTAGGAGGGTTCATCAGAGACAGAGTGGGGAGCAGAACAGGCAGATCTACTGAAATACACTGCTGAGGGGAGCACCGGGTGAGGCAGGAGAGGTCTGCTGCACCATGTGGGAAGCTCCCTGACCAGGGATCAAATTGGTGCTGCAGTGGCTGAGGATAGCTTCATAGTGCTGAGACTTAACCCCTTGCACCACCAGGGAGGCCCCTAAAGTCCATGTATTGTTGTTAGTTGTGAGCACTCATACGCAGCTCAGTGGCCGTGCAGGCTTGTGACCATATCCAAGGGGAACATCTCAGGGAGGCTGTGTGCCCACAGTTCCAGTTTGAACCGGTCTGGTCTCAAGGTCTGGGACTCCCTTCCTCTGAGTCTACAACTCCCTTTTTTTCCCCATAGCAGCCACAGATAAACTGTGGAAAGATAGCTCAGAAATAGCAAATAAAAGGGGGAAAAATAGCCGGCCAAGGAAATGTACACTAGCAATTACCCAGGTCTGGAGTCATCAGGTTTTCAGCCTTTTCCTTACCAGCCTTGGAAATAGCAAAATTCTGAAAAATTTTGTCTTTAAGTCCTGCCCTGTCCTTCTTCCAGGATGCTTCCTGTCTCATTCAGAGATCCTGTTCTTTTTTTTGTTTTAAGATTTATTTATTTATGAATACAAGAACTGGGGTGTAAGCCAGAGGTGCAGGGGAGTGAGGGGGGGTGAGAGGATTCACCAGAGACAGAGTGGGGAGCAGAATAGGTGGACTGACTGAAATACACTGCTGAGGGGAGCAGTGGGCGAAGCAGGAGAGGTCTGCTGCGCCATGTGGGTTAACTCCCTGGCTGAGGGTGGAACTCAGGCCACAGTGGCTGGTGATAACTTGCTAGTGCTGAGACTTTAACCCCTGCACCACCAGGGAGGCCCCTAGAGACCCTGTCCTTAAACAAAAGTCCAGCCAAAGACCAAGGATAAGTCAGAGAGATACAAGACTGGCAAGAACAAATGGTTCTTCCAGAAGCTTGCAATTTTAGGTATTTTGTTTCAGTCATTAAAAATACAAAGAAATCGGGCCTCCCTGGTGGCACAGCGGTTGAGTGCTGCACTGTGGAGATGTCAGCGCTGTCAGCAGCGATGCGACGCGAGTGGCCGGGGAGAATCCCACATGGTGCGGTGGACCTCTCCTGCCTTGCCCACCTGCTGGTCCTCTCAGTAGTGTATTTCAGTCGATCTGCCTGTTCTACTCCCCACTCTGTCTCTGGTGAACCCTCTCGCCACCCCACACCTCTGGCCTGTACCCCAGCTTGTATGTATGGAAAAAAAAGAAAAAAAATACAAAAAAATCAAAACCAAAACAAAGCAAAAACTGTTGCCTCATGGGGCAGCAACATTGGAAGTGGCACCGGATGTAGAAGGAAAAGACTCAAGAGCCCAAGTAGTAAGAGAAAGATAAACGGTCACCTAGAGGGACCACGCCTCTGGATATGCAGCCGCAGGACTCACACCTCTGGAGAAACGGCCCCTTTTGGCCCAGTCACACACTTTTATAGGAAGGGCTTTGATTTCAGGAAGGTGGGCAGTAGGGAGGAAGGTGCATGTTGAGGGTGTGGATTGGGGATGCATCATGGTCTTGCACAAACTAGGGGGCAAGGACTGTCTGGCAGTTGCCCTTGGGGCACCAAAGCTGCTACTGCTCCAAGCATCCTACCTCTAATTCTATTTACACTTAACTTCCTGTTGAAGTGGTCTCACTGGTTATGTCAATCTGGCCATAATGTCTGCCTGCTATTTTCAGCAGATATCCTCTAAGGAGACTTTTGTCCCCTACCTGACTATAAGTTCTAGCTTCACTCAGCACTTGGCTCCAAACTACATCCCAGGAACAAAGGGTGTGGCTGGGGATCCCACAAAAAACTTTTGTGTATCAAAGAACACAAGCAACAGAGTGAAAAGATAACCCACAGTATAAGAGAAAATATTTGCAAGTCATGTATCTGATAAGGAGTTATGTGAAGAACTTCTGCAACTCAAAACAAGCAAGCAAAACAAATCCAATTTAAAAATGGACTAAGTGGGCCTCCCTGGTGGCGCAACGGTTTGTCACAGCACTATGAAGCTAATGGCAGCCACTGCAGCACGAGTTCAGTCCCCAGCCAGGGAACTTCCCACATGGTGCACTACCTTGCCCGCTGCTCCCCTCAGCAGTGTATTTCAGTAGATCCACCTGTCCTGCTCCCCACTCTGTCTCTGGTGAATCATCTCACCATCCCACACCTCTGGCCTGCACCCTAGTTCTCGTATGCATAAATAAATAAAAATAAATCTTTAAATAAATAAATAAAAATGGACAAAGGACCTAAATAGTCATTTTGCCAAAGAAAGGTAAACATGGTCAATAAACACATAAAAAAAAGATGTTCACCATCACCTGTAATTAGGGGGAAATATGAATTGAAATCACAAGTAATACTTGCTAATAGCAAGTATTAGCAAGGAGAGGCGGTGAAATTAAAATGCTTGGGCATTGTTGGTGGGAATATAAAACTTTGCAGTCACTATAAAAAAGAGTGTGGCAGTTCCTCAAAAAATTAAAAATAGAATTAACATATGATCAGCAATTCCACTTCTGAGTATATAACAAAAAGAATTGAAAGCAGGATCTCGAATTTTTACACCCACATTCATAGCAGCATTATTCACAATAATCAAGTGGCAAAAATGGTGAAATGTCCATGGATGGATGAATATATATTAACAAAATGCAGTTTATAAAAATGTTCACACAAAAATCTGTAGACAAATGTTCACAGCAGCATTTTTTTCATAAAAGAAAAAGAATAGAAAAAACTAAATGTCCATCAACTGGTGAATTGATAAATATATGTGGTATAATCATTTGATGGAATATCATTTATTTATTTTTAAAAAAGATTTATTTATTTATTTTTTTTATTTATGCATACAAGTTGGGGTACAGGCCAGAGGCGTGGGGCGGCAAGAGGATTCACCAGAGACAGAGCGGGGAGCAGAACAGGCAGATCAGAAATACACTGCTGAGGGGAGCAGCGGGCGAGGCAGGAGAGGTCTGCCGCACCATGTGGGATTCTCCCTGGCCGGGCGTCGAACTCGTGTCGCCGCTGCCAACAGCTCCATAGCGCAGCGCTTAACCGCTGCGCCACCGGGGAGGCCCTCATTTATTTATTTTTAAAGATTTATTTATTTGTGCATACAAGCTGGCGTACAGACCAGAGGCGTAGGGTGGCGAGAGGGCTCACCAGAGACAGAGTGGGGAGCAGAACAGGCAGATCGACTGAAGCACACTGCTGAGGGGAGCAGCGGGCGAGGCAGGAGAGGGCTGCCGTGCCATGTGGGAATCTCCCCAGCCGGGCGCTGCCCACATGGCCCGGCAGCCCTCTCCTGCCTCACCCGCTGCTCCCCTCAGCAGCATGCTTCAGTCGATCTGCCTGTTCTGCTCCCCACTCTGTCTCTGGTGAGCCCTCTCGCCACCCCACGCCTCTGGCCTGCATCCCAGCTTGTATGCATAAATAAATAAATATTTTTTAAAATAAAAGGAACTCAGAAGCTATCCCTTCCTCCTAACAAGTTGAAAGTTGAACAAACTGAAAATGAACAAGTCTTCTTGTAGCCATCACTGAAGTCACAGGGCAAACTTGTTGCCTCTAAGTTGGAGAGGAATAGGAATCTAGGCATAGGAATCTAGAATTCTAGGGTGTCTGTATGTCTACAGATACAAAGAATTGCAATTTCTCAGAGTAGAAACCCATGAACAAAAACCTCCCTTACACACCTTCAGAGGAGATAAATCCAAATGGTAATAATGAATTGCTGGAGGCTCAGTGTGGACAAACCAGAGCGTTAAAAAACTCCATGGGGGCATAGTCTTTTCTGAGAGAGGGATATCCATTCTTTCTGAGTTTTACCCTCAGGAGCCTTACCAGGCTCTCACACTGAAGACCAGAGAAAAATCCCCTTCAGCTTCTCACAGAGAAGTGGAGAAGTAGTCATTTAGAAATTCACCCAAAGCATTCAGTTCTTCTTAACAAGGCCTGCCCATAAGGCCTCCCTGGCGGCCTAGGGCCTAACTCTCAGCTCTATCACAGCGATGGCCCACAGTCAGCCTGAGTTGGATCCTGCTGCCAGGGAGCTGACCCACATGGCAAAGCAGACCTCTCCTATCTCTCCCGCTGCTCCCCTCAGCAGTGTATTTCAGAGGATCCACCTGTTCTGCTCCCCTCTCTCTGATGAATCCTCCTACCCACCCCCCACACACATCTGGCCTACACCCCAGTTCTCCTACATAAAAATAAATAAGATCATTTAGAAAAAGAAAAACTATTTCACTAGACTGTTACCTATCTAGGAGAAAGGAATACCCAACTCCAGCTCACCCTAGCAATCCTGTCCCATCTAAGGGGGAGAAAAAACAAGTAATTGGAGTGCTCAGTCTATGGCACAGACTCGCTAAGGAGTAACCTCAGGACTACAGAATGCTTCCCCCAGCACACACACTTCTCAGTCATGTGACTCAAGGACTATTAACAGCTGTTTGGCTTTCGACTAAAGATGACAAGGCTGACTAAGAGTCAAACCACAGTTTGAAGAAACAGACTCAGATATGGCAGTTATGACAATTAAAAACTGTGGTTGGGACCTAGATCTCTGAAAAACTCCCTTTTTATCTTTCTGATAAGGATTCATGCATAGTGTTGCATTTTTGGAAATTTTGAGATAAGAGTCAAATTTGCAAGATCTTCACATGTTCTCAAATGTATTCCTGATATAACTTAAATTTTTCTAATTTAAAAGTTAAAAAAAGAAAAAAGGAAGAAAAAAACAAAAAAAGCAACAAAACCCAAGAACTAAAACAAAAACCATTTTTAAATCATCTTTCTTGCGCTGCCTCTGGAGGTGGCAGGGGTCTCCCATCCAGCATCACGGCTGCCCTCAGACCCCTGAGCATGATTGTCAGCAAAAGAATCAAGTTCACTGGCACCAGTCAGGCAAATATGTCAAAATTAAGGGTAGCTAGAGTAAACCCAGAGGCCTTGACAACAGGGCACATGGAAGGTTCAAGGGCCAGATCTTGACGCCCATCGTCAGTGATGGGAGCAACAAGAAAACCAAGCACACTTGCCCAGGGGCTTCTGCAAGTTCCTAATTCACAGTGTCAAGCAGCTGGAAGTGCTGCTGATGTGCAGTCACCTTCACTGCGCCCAGATTGGTGGGGTCTCGCCAGAAACCCCAGAGCCACTGCGGAAAGCGCAGCACAGCGGGCCACTGAGTCCCCAGTATATGGAGATGGAGAATCACATTAGGGAATCACAGGTCCTTACAAATTAACTCAAACATACTCTAAAAGTGATTCTTTTAACAATAGATAACAATTCCACAAAAGAATGAACCCCTCCCCGAAAGTAGAAGCTATTGAAACAATTTCTGCACTGGCAAAATGCAGCTCTCCTCCCAAGACTGCCTGCCTGTGACTATTCAGGTGCCTTTCTTTTATTCAACTCCTCCTAATAAACTTGTCCTTCCAAAATATAACCTTCACCTGCCTGTGTCTGTGCAAACGTCTTTGTCTCCAGGGTAAACTTGCCACATACTGGTGGAAGAGGACTCTGCGGAAACTTTTCTCAGAGGTAGTCCAAGAATCCTGCTCACTAAACCCAACATCTCAATAAAATATCATAATTAATATAAAAATCAAGCGGTGTCTACAAAATTTGGAGGAAAAGAAATATCTAGTCAAGATGTCCTTCCAGTTTAAAGGCTACAGGAAGACATTCTCAAAAATAAAAGAATCGGGCCTCCCTGGTGGCGCAGTGATTGAGCGCTGCCCTCTGGAGCTGTCAGCAGCTTGCGATGCAAGTTTGACGCCTGGCCAGGGAGAACCCCACATGGTGTGGCAGACCTCTCCTGCCTCGCCCGCTGCTCCCCTCAGCAGTGTGTTTCTGATCTGCCTGTTGTTCTGCTCCCCACTCTGTCTCTGGTGAACCCTCTCTCGCCGCCCCATGCCTCTAGCCTGTACCTCAGCTTGTATGTATAAATAAATAAATCTTTAAAAATAATAATAAAAAAAATAAAAGAATCCAGGCATAATAACAAAGCACTTGTGAGTCTTATCTGAAAAGAAGTACTAGAGAGATGAATAAAAGAGACAACAGTTAGGAAGGAGTGCTAAGACTAGAGATGGGTCATTTAAATACATAAATAAGACTGTATAACAAAGGAATCATATTTGCAGAACAGAAAGTAAATATTATAAAATTCAACAAAATAAAAAAAGATAAAAGCCACAACCAAAAGGTAGCATGGCCATACAGCAGATGAGAGACCCTAAATAGCTCTACTAGTTAAAAAGACTCAAATCCTGGATGAAATATATTATTAAAAAAAAAACCAAAAAACTACTGAGCTAGCACAAATAGAGGTATTTCTACAGAGGCCAAAAATGAAGTGAAATCAGGAAGTCCAGGAGATAAGAGAGGGCCAAAGTCAACTTTTCTCCCCAAGCACTTCTATGAAATGGAGGAAAATTTGGGTTTTGCCCAGATTGTTTTGAGGGATGCTGGGGACCAGAGGTGAAGTTCAGGGCTCATTCAAAATAGAGGGAGATTTCTGCATGGGATTGGGACTTCCTCCAACCTCAATATAAAGGTATACAATAACAAGAGCAAAAATCCATTCAGGGAAGGAGGGAGCAAGGAAACTTGCCTGTTTAACCTTGAATAGAAAAAAAAAAAATCTCTACTGAGAACCTGAAACCGTAATCCAGCCTTTCCATGGTTTGTGCTTAAATTCATACAGTCTGAGTAGCCCAAGAAAACCTTAACAGAATGCAAAGGGTTCCCAGGTTGGTCATACACTGATGTACCAGGTAAAAGCAAATATAAATTCTCTCTAGAGGTATGCACTTCAATCAAGGACTCAAAGTTCTCTCACAGATAAAGTTCCAGGGTAAAAGAGCAGTTCACAATCTAAAGCTATAAACCACACAAGCTAATAAGGCATCATGAAAGTCAGGAGACGTGACCTATAAACACTGTTTATAAACTGGTCTGTAAAGACCAGTGTTGTGCAGAGACAACTGGGGCCAGAGACAGAGGGAAAACAAAAACACTAGTATCAATTTTTTAAATTTAAAATGTTGTATCTTTCATCATGGAATTTAGAGTAATTTTGATTTTTAAGCATATTTTGTATCTTAATTCTAAAAATTTTTTAAGATTTATTTTATTTATTTTTATTTATACATACAAGTTGGGGTACAGGCCAGAGGCGTGGGGCGGCGAGAGGGTTCACCAGAGACAGAGCGGGGAGCAGAACAGGCAGATCAGAAATACACTGCTGAGGAGAGCAGCGGGCGAGGCAGGAGAGGTCTGCCACGCCATGTGGGAATCTCCCCAGCCGGGCGTCGAACTCGCGCTGCCGCTGTCGACAGCTCCACAGCACAGTGCTTAACCGCTGCGCCACCGGGGAGGCCCTGAAATTTTTTTTTAGTCCTTAAATTTTGTGCCCGTGGAAAGTGAATGCCTTGCTCCCTGTCTCTAGCCCTGGACCTGGCAAAGACTTTGTGACTGCCAAAAACAAAAGATCAGTTAACACTGTTTACCGTGAGTGGTATTTTTACTGTTCACTAATATCCATTTATCTCCCTACAAGAGAATTACACTTTGCCATCGATTGAACGTAAGGTTTGACTTACAATAAAATGTGAATGAAGTTTTCTGTGACTGGAAAGCTAGGGAGATGCTCACTGGTATGAGGACATCGGCTCAAAGCCTCTCAATAAAATGGTTTGACCCTTAAAAAACACGTGAGTGGTAAAAGGTGAAAGATTTATGTGGTCTGTAGAGAAACTGAAGTTTTAAAAAAACAATGTGCATGCAAGGCAAGAGGTGTCACATTTCAACAGAAGCCTTTAAAACCAATGTGAACTTAATCATATTCTTTCTCCCTCTACCACTAAACCAATAAAGTTCCAGGTGAGCTGCCCCACCAGGTCCCAGAATAAGGACAATAACATAGGACATAGATTTAGCCGTACTGCAGTCAGAAATAACCTTTGTTGTTTTAAGTCAGGTGTTAGGTCACTTTATATCATTGCATAACCTGACCGATATGTATAAAGGAGTAAAGGAGATGTTTGAAAATATGAACTACAGCTAAGAGTCTGTAAGAATGACCAAGTAGCTTTGAATAAAGGACCAACTAGAACTTCTAAGAATGAAAGTTGTAAACATTGAAATTAACTTGTTGGATGAAATCAGCAAAATAGACACAACTAGAGGAAATCAAAGGACAGTACTGAAGAAGTTGTCCAGA
The DNA here is from genome assembly GCA_004024925.1 of Scalopus aquaticus. Taxonomy (NCBI): domain Eukaryota; kingdom Metazoa; phylum Chordata; class Mammalia; order Eulipotyphla; family Talpidae; genus Scalopus; species Scalopus aquaticus. The sequence goes on from PVIJ01011555.1 coordinate 15,327, forward strand.
ATGCATTCAAAAGAGACATAGTGACAGTGTTTTTAGGTGTTTTTTTTACCTGTGTTCTTGAAAGATTGTGTTACTGGTTATTGAATTCTAGGTTGACAGTTATTTTCTCTCAGAACTTTAGAGTTGATTCCTTGGTTTCCTGCCTTCACTTGCTGCTGTTGAGAAATCCGTCATCAGTCTACTTTCTTTTCCTTTGTAGAAAATTGTTTTTTCTGTTTCTACCACAAATTGTGAGCATTGACTATATATACCAATGAAGAATATAGAAATGAAAATACAGCATCTAATATGAAAAGTTCATTGTGTAGACTTAATAACAGAATTCAGATGACAGAAGAGTCAGTGGACTTGAAGATAAATAGAAATTATCTAAAGAAGAGAAAGAGGAATATGATTGTAAAAATGAATGAGTCTCAGGAATGAAATAAAAGATGTCTAACATGCATGTTATTGATTACTAGAAGGAGAGGAAAGAATGGGGTAGAAAAATATTTGAAGAAAAATGTCTGAAAACTTCCCAAATATGTTAAAAGATATAAATCTACAAAATAAAAATCTCAGGAAAACCCAAACAGTATTAAAAAGACCGCCTCCCTGGTGACTCAGGGGTTAAAATCTTATTGCTATTAAGCTATAGCCAGCTACTGCAGCATGTGGGCCAGGGATCTGACCCACATGGCGAAGCTGACCTCTCCTGTCTCACCCGCTTCTCTCCTCAGCAGTATATTTCAGTAGATCCGCCTGTTCTGCTCCCTACTCTATCTCTGGTGAATCCTCTCACCTCCCTCCCCCAGTTATTCTACACAAAAATAATTTTTTTTAAATAGGCAAAAGATCTGAGTGTTTTTCCAGTAAAAATATATGAATGACCAAGTGGTACATGAAAAGGTGCTCAATATCACTAATCATTAACAAAACACAAGTCAGGGCCTCCCTGGTCGTGCAATGGGTTAGGTCTCAGCACTATGCAGCTATAGGCAGCCACTGCAGCACGAGTTCGATGCCAGGCCAGGGAGAGTCCCATATGGCGCAGCAGACCTCTCCTGCCTCGCCTACTGCTCCCCTCAGCAGTGAGCTTCAGTTGATCTGCCTGTTCTGCTCCTCACTCTGTCTCTGGCGAACCCTCTCACTGTCCCACACCTCTGGCCTGCACCCTAGCTTGTATGCAAAAATAAACAAATCTTTAAAAAAAAAAAAGAAAACACAAATCAAAACATGAGATGTGGCTATCATTAAAAAGACAAGAGATATTAGGTCTCCTGTCCACCTGAGACTATGCAGGTGCTTCTCTTTTTCTTTCTACTTTTCCTAATAAACCTGTCCTTTAAAAATGTAAAAAAAAAAAAAAAAAGACAAGAGAGAAAGCCAGCCCTTGAACACGGTTGGTGGAATTGTAAATTGGTACAATCACTATGTAAAAAAAATGAAGTTTACTCAAAAAATTAAAAATAGGACTACCACATAGTACAGAATCTCCACCTCTTGGAATATATTCTAATGAAAGGAAAACACTATGTCAAAGACAGAAACTGAACCCCGACATTCATTGCAGAAGTATTTATAATAGCCAAGAAATGGAAACAATCTAAGAACCTACTGATGGATGAATGAATAAAGAAGTTATGCTATACTGTAGATAGATGACAGATTGATAGATAGCACATAAACAACAAACATTGCTCCAGAAACAGCATAAATTAAACAGATAAATAAAAGTTACATACTATAAATGGCTTTACTTGAAAATAAGTTCATAGGAAAATACAATTTACCAAAACTAAATCGAGAAATAGAAAACATGACTAGTCTTAGATTCAGGAAAATGAATCAGTACATAATAACTACCTTTCCCACAAAAAGAACATCCAGTATCTGGCCCTGACCAGTTCACATGAATGTTGCCAATTATTCAGAGAACAGATTATTCCATACTTTGAAATAACAGAAAATGATGGAATAATCCCAAATATCTTTTGAGGCTAGCAAAGCCTGGCAAAAAATAAGTTCACAAAATTTAATATTCACTTATAATAAGACCTTTTAGCAAATTATATATAGGAGGGGAGGTACATCCTTAACTTGAAAAATATATTTAAAAAATTAACACACATCAGACTTAACGGTAAAACAATGAAGGCAGCCTCTTTACAAATCGGGCGCAGACAATGGTGCTGTTCTCCCATTCAAGGACGAGCAAGTTGATTCAGCTTACTCAAGTCCCTGGAATAAGGAAATAAAAGCCATATTTTAAAGAAAGAAGTAAACTTGGCATTATACATGATATGATTATGTATAAAACAAAATATCTGCACATAAATTAATAGATTAAGAGAGATCACAGAGTTTGCTGAATATAAAATCAATATACAGAGTGGTATCATTTTTGTACATCAAGAGGTTAGAAAATGAGGTATGAGAAAGACAATTATGTCCTGTCAGTAAAAAAACAAAAAGAATCTAGGAACAAATTTACCCAAGAAAGTGCAAACACTACAAAGAAAAACTATGTAATTTTACTAAAGGGCATGAAAAATAACAATAAATGGAGAGATATTCTGTTTTAGGATAGTAAAAATCAACAATGTGGGTACGTTCTCCCTGTAGTGTGCTAACAATTTGATGAAACTAAGGAAATTCCTTGCTGAGTTGTTTTTATGGAATAGATCAAGTATTTTAGAAGAACAAAGGGCCCCCAAAACAACTAAAACATTGTTGAAGAAAAACAACGGGAGATTTGCTTTATCAAACTTGCAAAATCTAATAAAAAGCATAGCAATGAAAAGTAATGTAGAATTAGCAGAGGAAAAGTGACCAAAGGAACAAAATAACTCAGAAACAAACCAAAGGATATATGAAGATAATTTATTTATTTTTAAAAAAAGATTTATTTATTTATACATACAAGCTGGGGTACAGGCCAGAGGTGGGGGTCGGTGAGAGGGTTCACCAGAGACAGAGTGGGGAGCAGAACAGGCAGATCAGAAATACACTGCTGAGGGGAGCAGCGGGCGAGGCAGGAGAGGTCTGCCGCACCATGTGGGTGTCTCCTGGCCGGGCATCGAACTCACATGGCGCGCTGCCGACAGCTCCACAGCGCAGCGCTCAACCACTGCGTCACCAGGGAGGCCCCTATATGAAGATAATTTAGACAGAGAAGACACAGTTTGAACAGGATGGGTCATTTAATAAACTATGCTGGGGCAATTTCAGTTGTCTGTGTGGAAAACTATGAAATTGAACCCTTTCATTCCACCAAATAAAAATCAATTTTAGGCAGGTTGAAGACCTATATATATATATTTATTTAAAAGATTTATTTATTTATACATACAAGCTGGGGTACAGGCCAGAGGCATGGGGCGGTGAAAGGGTTCACCAGAGACAGAGCGGGGAGCAGAACAGGCAGATCAGAAATACACTGCTGAGGGGAGCAGCAGGCCAGGCAGGAGAGGTCTGCCCGCACCATGTGGGATTCTCCCTGGCTGGGCGTCAAACTCACATCTTTGCTGCCGACAGCTCCACAGCGCAGCGCTCAACCGCTGCGCCACCAGCCCTGAAGACCTCTATATAGAGGCACTGAAGACCTCTATATTAAAGGCAAAACTATCAAAATTTTTTGGGGGGGGATAATGTAAGAGAATATTGCATTGATTTAAGGATGGATTTCTCAAGCAACATGCAAAAAAAAAAAAAAACAACAAAAACCCAAACCATTTTAAAAACTGGCAAACTACAATAAGCCAAGAACTTAAGACATCAGAATAAGAAAACAAACCATTAAATTGGAGGGTTATTTTACAACATAGAAAACTGATAAAGGATCAGTATTCAAAATGTAAAAATATATCCTACAAATCAATCAAAAAAGACAAATGGGCAAAGGGGAAAGGACAAACATGCCATCTGAAGTATAGAAACAGTAGGCACTTATTCATAAGATGCTTTGTCTCCTTTGGTAACCCAGGAATAGCAAATTAAAAGCTTAAAAAATACTATTTTGGGGGCCTTCCTGGTGGGGCAAGGGGTTAAGTCTCAGCACTATGAAGCTATCCATAGCCACTGCAGCATAAGTGTGATCCCCAACCAGGGATCATCCCACATGGTGCAGCAGACGTCTTCTGTCTCGCCTGCTGCTCCCCTCAGCAGTGTATTTCAGTAGATCCAGCTGATCTGCTCCCTACTCTGTCTCTGGTGAATCTTCTCACTCCCCCCATACACACCTCTAGCCTACACCCCAGCTCTTGTATGAATAAGTAAATCTTATTAAAAAACCTGTTTCACATCAAATAGGCAAATTTTTAAGATTTGGGCAATAGCACGTATTGAAGAGATTGTAGAACACGGGAATTCTTATTCACTGCTGGTGCTTATTAAGTAGTAGAATCATTCTGGAAGTTCATTACCTACTATACATTTAGTGTTTGAATTCAGCAATTCTGTTTCTAGGATATACCCTAGAGAAACTTGAGAAACCCAGGCAAATATACACATTAGACAGGTATAGGAATTCTTATGGTAGTGATGTTGTAATACCCATCAATAGTAGCATGGAAAAAAATATATTTAAAGAATGTAAGTCTATTCTGTAGTAAAAATTAATGAATACCTATAAACCTCCAACATGGATGAGTCACTGTAATGACTAAAAGAAGCATGTGTTTGAGACAAAGGATATATAGTATTTATATGAATTTCAAAAACATTGAATAATATTGGGGCTTCCCTTCTGATGCAGGAGTTAGAGTCTCAGTGCTATCAAGGTATCACCAACCACAGCAGCATGAGTTCGATAGATCCCTGGCCAGGGAGCTGACCCACATGGCGCAGCGGACCTCTCCTGTCTCGCCTACTGCTGCCCTCAGCAGTGTATTTCAGAAGTGCCTGTTCTGCTCCCCACTCTGTCTCTGGTGATCTCTGCCCGCTCCCCTCACACACACCCCACCTCTGGCCTACACCCCAGCTCCTGTATGCATAAATAAATCTTTTAAAAAAACAGCAACACAGAACTCAAAAGATAATCAAGTTCCTCTGGGGAAGAGGCAGTTTTCATAATGTATTATTTTACTAGCACAGGGAATTTTTGATTGTCCTACAGGGAAAAACCAGTTAAAATAATGTCCAGCAAATTCATGTTTTTTTCTTCTTTAGGTATCACATCTGCCAGTCCTTGATCTTGGACTTTCCAGCCCCTGAAACACTGAGAAGCAAACTGGTTTTTACAAGCCAGTCCATGGCATTACTCAAATTTAAGACACTATGTAATCCCATTCTTACTAAACAATTTCCATCTAACTTCCTATCTGTCCACATGATGATGGAGATGTGTGGCATTGTTTACCCAATACCAATGCCAGTTTTAAGTGCTGGAATTTGGGAGATGTGATTTCCCTCTGCAGAGCTTGCATCTTTTGTAATGAACCTAGCCATTTTATAAAGCCCTTTTTCCCCCAAAACAAATCAAGATCTTAATTAAATGTCAAAATGGTATCATCTAGTTTTTGTGATAGACTTTGGCCGTTATCACTTCCTATACCATTAAGAAGAGTAGCTAGGGCCTCCCCAGTGGTGCAGCGGATTAAAGCGCAGAGCTGTGGAGCTATCGGCAGCTGCGACGCGAGTTCAACACCCAGCTGGGGAGATTCCCACATGGCGCTGCAGACCTCTCCTGCCTCGCCTGCTGCTCCCCTCAGCAGTGTGTTTCTGTTGATCTGCCTGCTCTGCTCCCCACTCTGTCTCTGGTGAATCCTCTCACCGCCCCATGCCTCTGGCCTGCATAAAAAATAAAATCTTTTAAAAAATAATAAAATAAAAAATAAAACCCAGTAGCTAAAGACAAAGTAATTTGCAGAGAATATAGAAAATTGCCAGTGCTAATGAAAATGTGAAATGGTCATCTAAAAACAGCAAGTTGGGGCCTCCCCGGTGGCGCAGCGGTTAAGCGCTGCGCTGTGGAGCTGTTGGCAGCGGTGATGCGAGTTCGACGCCCAGCCGGGGAGAATCCCACATGGCGCGGCAGACCTCTCCTGCCTCGCCCGCTGCTCCCCTCAGCAGTGTAGCTCTGATCTGCCTGTTCTGCTACCCGCTCTGTCTCTGGTGAACCCTCTAGCAGCCCCACACCTCTGGCCTGTACCCCAGCTTGTATGCATAAATAAAATAAATCTTTAAAAAAATAAAATAAAATAAAAAAATAAAAACAGCAAGTTATTCTCAAATCCTTTAACTTAAATTTTAAAAAAGATTACAATATCCATAATCTTATTGTTGGTTTGAAGTCAAAATAAAATTGGTTAGAAGTGACTTGAGGAAGACGTAGGATAAATACCAAAAGAAAATATGCCTCCTGGTGGTGGTGGTGGTAAGGCTAATTTTTAAGCGCTGTGCAACTTTCTAACTACTCTCAAGTTACCTATTATGATAAAAAGTAAAACGGGTTAAAAAACTGTTATGTTCAATTTTGCTGTGATCACGGCAGGAGTCATAGCTATTTGATAACCCCCCACCCTAACCCAGTTTAGAGCAATGCCAGCACACAGCAGGTATTTGTTCCACGGGCTACTGTACTATCACTGTACTCTTCTTGCCTCTGATCTCCCTTAGCAGGGATCAGCTAAAACATTACCTGGCAGAGCAGACCAGGCGGGAGGTAGTATTCCCAAATAAGCACTCAATGAACACAAATTTGGTCAAAATTAGTAAACTTTATTTAAACTTCAAAAAATAAAATAACAGACAAAGGCAGCTTTAGCTTTGTTCTTCCCAAGGATCAGCTGTAATGACCCAGAGCAGAAATTACTCCTAAGAAGTTAAAACACCCTCTACTCCCAATCAAGCCATAGGCAAGGAGGGATCCTCAATTTGGGAACAGGCCTGGGGTGGGTAGGGTAGGAAGTAGAACACCACAGCCAGTGGGTGGCTTCTGAGACAGCACAAGGGGAGAACAAGACAGTGTCCCACTGGAAATGGGACCAGAACTTCAAAGGGAAACTTTGTCACAAGGAGCTATATACAAAGAGGCTGGGCTGGAGGATCTCACCCCACAAGAGAGGAGAGAGGATTGCAGCGCACCACCAAGGCTGCCCTTTGCCCTAGCCAGCTACTGCTGCACCCTGCTCACCCTCAGTTCTCCTCATCACTGTCATCCGGGCTGATGGCTGGGCTGGTGAGACTATAGGTGGGGCTGGTGGGAGAGTAGCCAGGGGAAGTGGGTGAGTAGGTAGAGCCTTTAGGGGAGGTGGGCGAATAGGTGGGGCTGGTAGGTGAGTACTTGGGAGAGGTGGGTGAGTAAGTGGGGCTAGTAGGTGAGTACTTGGGTGAAGTTGGGGTATATACCGGAGAGGTTGGTGAGTAAGTAGGAGATGTTGGTGAGTATTTTGGGGTGGTGGGTGAATAGGTGGGGCTGGTAGGAGAGTACTTGGGAGAAGTGGGCGAATATTTTGGGCTGGTAGGAGAATACTTGGGAGAGGTTGGGGTATACTCTGGTGAGCTGGGACTGTAGGAAGGACTCGTTGGGGTGTACTTTGGCGAAGTAGGGCTGTAGCTGGGAGAGCTGGGGCTATAGCTGGGAGAACTAGGAGTATAGGTTGGAGACTGTGGTGTGTAACGTGGGCTTGAAGGGGAGTAACTTGGTGAGGTTGGAGAGTAGCTGGGGGAAGTTGGAGAGTAGCTTGGAGAAGTTGGGCTGTAGTTAGGGCTTGTGGGTGTGTAGTTGGGACTAGTAGGTGAGTAGCTGGGTGATGTTGGGCTATAGCTAGGTGATGTTGGCGTATAATTAGGACTGGTTGGAGAATAGTTAGGACTGGTGGGAGAGTAACTTGGAGAAGTTGGTGAGTAGCTTGGTGATGTTGGTGAATAGCTAGGAGATGTCGGTGAATAACTGGGAGAGGTGGGAGAATAGCTGGGTGAAGTTGGGGAGTAGCTAGGAGAGGTTGGGGAGTAGCTAGGAGAGGTTGGGGAGTAACTGGGAGAGGTTGGGGAATAGCTAGGCGATGTGGGTGAGTAGCTTGGAGAAGTGGGAGAGTAGCTGGGAGAGGTGGGAGAGTAACTAGGAGAGGTTGGGGAGTAGCTGGGAGAGGTTGGAGAGTAGCTGGGAGAGGTTGGGGAGTAGCTGGGTGAGGTGGGACTGTAGTTGGGACTGGTCGGAGAATAAGATGGGGAGGTAGGGGAGTAAGAGGGTGAAGTGGGGGAGTAAGATGGACTCTGGGGTGTATAGCCCCCAGGGGAGCGGGGCTCGTAGGCAGGTGATGTCGGTGAGTAGCTGGGAGACATGGCACCACCTGTGAGGAAAAAGCCAAAAGCAGTTTAGTGATAGAAGGACTTGCCCAGGAGGATCAAAAAGCAAATAAATTTGGTCCTGACAGAGAAAACTTACCTGGAGAGGGGATATATGGGCTTGAGGGGCCTGGGGATCCTGGGGAGCCCGGTGTAGGGGACCAGGCAGGAGAGTAACCTGGGCTGAAGCCACTGGCATCTGAAGCAGCACTGGGAGAGAAGCCAGCTGCCCCTGGGGTCATTCCGCTCCCTGCAAAGTGAAACATTAGTTAAAATCGGAGCTTAAGTCCCAGACCTTGCCCAGGCGCTCCAATACTCCAATGTAGCTAATCTTCACAATCCCAGCTTACCCAACCTCTGAACCACCTAGAAAATTCTCTGGTGTAGGTCACTCACCAACACTGGGGGACCAAGCGCCATAGGCTGGGGTTGCACCCTGGTTCCAAGGTGTCATGGCTGGAGAAATTCCTCCCATGGGACTAGGTGCTGAGCCAAAGAACATACCGGTAGCTGCGGAGGCACACAGGGAATCGTGAGGAATAGCATTTGGGGACAGGCCACCCTCCCATACATGGGCTACCTCTCCCCCCAGACCCAGTCAGGTCTGCACAGTTGAGGCCCCTCATACTCACGTCCAGCAGCCCCCAAGCCAGGGATATTGGTGGGGATCTCCATGCCATACTTGCACTTCTCTGCATCAAGCAGAAGGTCAAAACAGCCAGTGCCAGCTGGAGCTAGCTGGCCCAACATGATGTTCTCCGACACCCCTTTCATGGGGTCACTCTCCCCGTGTGCAGCTGCCTCCATTAGCACATCCACCTGCAAACCAGGAGAGGGGGCAGGCCCCCATGAGACCCCTCCTCCACAGAGGGCTCCAGGCTTGTTTCACCATGGTTACAGCCAACTCACACAACAGAACAACACCAATGTCCACCTCACATTCATTCTGGCTCCTTTATCCCAGAGCACTCCCTTCTCCTTCCCTTCTCTCCCTCCTTCCACCTGCTCAGTTCTGCCATTACCGTCTCCTCAAAGGAGCATTTCATGAGAGGTCCAGTGTCCTGGCGGTTGACTCCATGGCGAGTGATGGCCATCAAGTGGCCACGACAGGTCATGGTATCACACAACAGAGCCAAGTGCCGGTAATTGACATAGGAACCATCAAAGGAGATGACGTGGTATAGCTCGCGCTCCAGGGCCTTCCGCACAGCTTCAATGCCCAGCACCTGGCAGGGGGGTTGGGAAGTGAAAAGTTCAAGACTGGGTAGCTCTGCTAACCACCCAGATCCACAGAGGAACAATTAGGCCCCAGTGAAATCCAGGCTCAGGGATAAAAACAATCCAACCAAGAAAATCCCATGAAATAGTTTGGATGCAACCACTGCCCGGGACCCTAGGAGAGGCCCTTGAACTAGAGATGCAGGAAAGACAGCGGGCAGTGGGGCTTTGGGGACGCACCGTGAAGATCTCCACAATGTCATTGGATGTGGTTCGCACGGGGTCCACGTCCTTCTCGCTCAGCACCCGCATTAAGCTCACACCGTCCGTCTCCAGGATCCACTCCTGCAGGGCCTTGAACTCCCCGTCCTCCGTAATAATGATCTTCTTCTTGTTGTCCGTCTGGGGCAAGTGCATGTACACCTGGAGGGGGACAGAGTGCACTCTGGTTGGGTGGGGTGGGGGTAGACAGGGTGAGAAAGGGAAGGTGGCAGAGCGTGCGGGAAGAATGGCTGACCTTGCTGATCTGCTCAATGCCTTGCAGGGTCATATCCGTCAGCATGTTGGACTCAATGCAACGCAGAAAAACATCATCATCCATCTTGTCGACCACCTCTTCTTCCTGCAACAAGTGTGGTCAGCACCCTTAAAGTCCTCCGGTCTCTTCTCAGGCTCTCAGCCCAAACCACAGACTCCTCAAAAACCTATAGACGCAAGTCAGATCCCCAGACTCTGCTCTCTGAGTTCCAATGAGATTACTTTGTGTTTTTATGGTACTGAAAGAAACCTAAGAAAAGGCACAGACACACCCCCCCACCAATACAACACAACTTCCTCTTGGGTGCTGGCACTGCAGGGCTGCAGCAAGGCACATGCTCCCCTTGTCTGCCCTGAGGATCTGCCTCAGCTGCTGCCACCTTGACAAAAACCTCCCTCAGTTGCATACCGTATTCCATCAATGTATCACATTGTCATCTATTCTCTGACAGTTCAACAATTAATAAGTTCTCAGTTCTTATTACTAAAGCACTGGGCACCCACATCTGCTGAACAGTTTTTTTAGGAGCCACACCCAGAAGAGTAAAATCACTGCTCAGACACTTTGGGTCCTATACCCACTGTGACAGTACTTTCCCTAACACACAGTAATTCCTACTGTCCAATCTGCTCCCCAACGCTCATGTAGAAGCCTCAAAGGGGAAGATCACGGGACAAGAATTATGGGACATAACCCCACACCAACACCATCTATTTCATCATTATGGCTGCTACTTTTGATTTCAAAGATTCTGAAAATCACTGCAAACTACCATACCATCAACTCCTACATTAGGTGGCATGACTAGCACCTCACTGCTACTTTCATTTTAATTTCTTTGGTCACAAACAAGATTTAATGGTTTCCTGTATCTGAGAAAGCAATTTATTCATGGGCAAGATTTACCTCTTGCATCTTGTTTTCATCACTGTTCATGATGCGGATACGGAGCACCAACTTCTCTGCATTATCATCATTAAAGATACAATTCAAGTCATCTCCAAAACCTGGTGGGGAGAGGGACTTATGAGAAAGACTGCATCCACAGACCTTGCTTACCAGTCACTGTTCATCTGTAGCGCCCCCCTTACTGGGTGCTCTATTGGCTTGCCCTCTCCTTCTCATAGAATCCTTCTAGAAAGGAAGGGAAACACTAAAAAGGGAAAGAGGATCTGGAAAAGATGACTTGGAGGTGAAATGGTACATGGAAGATGGTAGGTGTGGGTGGCCCACTGGGAACCAGAGTCCAGTGATGACAGAGAGCTCCGAAAGTTGGGTGTACCCTCCCAGCCTTACCAGCATTGATCTTTTCAGCAATCTGCTCCATGGTCAGCTTCCGGTCAGTCATATGCTTCCGGTCCAGTTCCACCCGTAAGAGCCAGGGGGAGATTCGGGCTACGTCGAAGTCAGGCATCTCATAGTAGACATTCACCCATTCTTGATCCTCTGCCACCACCGTGCTCTGGGGGTTAGGGTCATAGTAGATAGCTGTGTTGGCAGTCACCTTCCTCAATGTTGTATGTTCCAGGCGGCACAAAATGTCCTGTGAGGAAATACGGATCATTACACAGGCTCGGTGGGCTGCAAAGGCCTCTTCAAACCGACATCAAGGGAATCCCCGACCCTTATTTAAGAGAAGGATTTTCCACCTTTTCCTTTTGCCGGGAAGCCCATCAGCTAAACCTTACCTTAGCTCTCTCAGCATCTCGAGCAGACTGGCCTAGCAGGAAGACAGTCAGTGAGGGAGTCTTTGGCTTCTTGGAAATGTTGATGAGCTCCTTAAGCCGGGGCACACCTAGCGTCACATTCTTGGCAGACACACCAGCATAGTGGAAAGTGTTCAGGGTCATTTGGGTGGCAGGTTCTCCGAGGGACTGTGCAGCCAGAGCTCCCACCATTTCTCCAGGATGAGCCTATGGAATAAGAAAAGCTACCATCAGATAAAGCAAAGCCCTCCCTTCTGTAGGGTGAACGAGAATGAGATGCAGTCTGGGCTGGAATTACCAGCTGTTCATGAAGGATACGGGCAGAGTTGTTTGGAAAAGGGCAGAGACTTAAAATCAGTCTTATCTGATCATCTTCCCTCATATGGCACACTTCAAACTACAAATACCATGTGCTCTAACAGAAAAGGTACTATACTACCTAAAAATCAAATCTCAGTAAGTGCACTGAAGTTACAGGGTATTTACTTTATATAATCATCTTCTAACTGGAAAGCTTTAAGATATAATCACATACCTTAAAATTTAATCGTTTAGTTGGAGCCATACATTAAATGGCCTATTCATTTACTTAAATATTTGAAGAACGAGTTTATTGAAGAAAGAGACAGAAGAGCAAAGAGCACTCGCATAGGCACCAGTAGGCAGGAAGACCTGCCTCAAGAGGGACAGGCCTACTAAGAAAGGCCTGCAGGGTTGCAGGCAGGCGGGCAGCCTTGAGGAGAGCTGCCCTGCTGAGGGAGATCAGTGAAGAGAAGTCCTGGCATGGTACAGGTCATGGGCAGGCAGGAAGGCCGCTGCCCTGCAGAGGGACAGAGCAAAAAGAAGCACCTGCACAGTCACAGGTGGGCAGACAGGAGAGCTGCTGCTTTTTAATTTTTTTAAAAGATTTATTTATACATACAAGAATGGGGTGTAGGCCAGAGGTACGGGGAGTGAGAGGATTCACCAGAGACAGAGTGGGGAGCAAAACAGGCAGATGGACTGAAATACACTGCTGAGGGGAGCAGTGGGTGAGACAGGAGAGGTCTACTGCACCATGTGGGTCAGCTCCCTGGTTGGGGTTTGAACTCATGCTGCAGTGGCTAGTGATAGCTTGATAGCGCTGTGTCTTTAACCCCTGCACCACCAGGGAGGCCCTAAGTAGTCTTTTTAGACTAGCTTCTTTTACTCAGTAGATGTACTTAAGGTTCACTGTGTTTTTCGGCTTGATAAGCTCATTAGTTATCAATGAATAACACTCCTTTGTGTGGACAAACCATTCATCTACTTACCAGTGAATGGACATTTAGGTTGTTTCCACTGCTTGGCCATTATGAATAATGCTGCTATTGAATAAGAACATTTGTGTGAAGATTTGTGTGGAAATAAGCTTTCAATTTCCCTTGGGTATGGAACTGCTAGGTCATATGGTAACTATGTTTAAACTTTTGTGAAGTGTTACTAGACTGCTTTCTAAAATAACTGCACTGTTCTCACCATCACTGTACTAAAGTTTCAACTTTTTTAAAGCCCTTCCTATATTTCTTTGTTCTTGAAGTTTAACCATCCTAGAGTTATATGAAGTGGTAGCTCATTTTGCTACTGATTTGTATTTCCCTAATATAGCTAATGATGCTGAGTATCTCTTCATGTTTACTATCATTTATTTATCTTTTTGTTTTTAAAGATTTATTTCATTTTTGCATAAAAGCTGCGGGGCAAGCCAGAGGTGTGGGGCAGTGAGAGGGTTCACCAGAGAGAGTGGGGAGCAGAACAGGCAGATCGACTGAAATACACTGCTGAAGGAAAACAGCGGGCGAGGCAGGAGATGTCTGCCACGCCATGTGGGATTCTCCCTGGCCAAGCATTGAACTCGCGCTACAGCCACCGACAACACCAGAGTGCTGGGCTTAACCCATTGCGCCACCAGGGAGGCCCTATATATCTATTTTTTTTAAATGTCCATTCAAATCTTGACATTTAAAAAAAAAATGTTGATTTTATAGTAATCCCTTTGCATGGTGCTTTATCAGATGTATAATTTGCAAATTTCCTTCCATTGTGTTTGCTTTCACTTTCACCTCTGAATACCTTAATTTTGAAGTAGTTCACTTAGCTATTTCTGTTGTTACATGCTTTTGGTGTTATGCCTATGAATTCACTGCCTCATCCAAGGTCATTAAAATCTACCTCTGTTTTCTTCGAAGTGTTCTATAATTTTAGCTCTTATATTTTATCCCAGCACCATTTGTTGAAAAGACTATTCTTTCCCCATTAATTGACTCAGCACCCTTGTCAAAAATCAAGTGACCAAAAATGTGAGGACTTCTTTACAGATTTCCAACTCTATTCCACCGACCTAGATGTGTATCCATGTCATTAAGTACACGGTCTTGACTACTATAGCTTTGTATTAAGTTTGGAAATCACCATCTGTGGGTTTTGTGTGTGTGTGTGTGTGTGTCTGTAAGAACTGGGGTGCAGGCCACAGGTACGGGAGTTAAGAGGACTCACCAGAGACAGAATAGGGAGCAAAACAGGTGGATCAACTGAAATACACTGCTGAGGGGAGCAGTGGGCAAGACAGGAGAGGTCTGCTGTGCCACAATGTGGGTTAGCTCCCTGGTGGGGATCCAACTCAGGCCAAAGTGGTGACAGCGCTCAAACTTAACCCCAAGGCCACCAGGGAGACCCCAACTATGCTCTTTTTAAAAATTGTTTGGCTGGGCCTCTCTGGTGGCCCAAGGGATTAAGTCTCAGCACTATGAAGCTATAGCTGCCCCTGCAGCACAAGTTCGATCCCTGGCCAGGGAGCTAACCCATATGGCACAGCAGACCTCTCGTCTTGCCCGCTGCTCCCCTCCATAGTGTTTTTTTTTTAAAACATTTATGTATGCATATAAGCTGGGGTGTAGGCCAGAGGTGTGGGGTGGTTGAGAGGATTCACCAGAGACAGAATGGGAAGTAGAACAGGCAGACTGACGGAAGTACACTGCTGAGGGGAGCAGCAGGCAAGGCAGGAGAGGTCTGCTGCGCCATGTGGAAATCTCCCTGGCCGGGTATCGAACTAGTGCCGCAGTGGCTCTGGATAGCTTCATAGTGTTGCACTTATCCTGTTGAGCCACCAGGGAGGCCTGCCCCTCAGTAGTGTATTCCAGTCAATCTGTCTGTTGTTCTGTTCCCCACTGTCTCTGGTGAATCCTCTCACCCCCACTCCCCAGCACCTCTGGCCTACACCCCAGCTCTTATACGCATAAATAAATCTTTAAAATAAATAAAAATTGTTTGGCTGCCTAAGTCCCTGGAATTTCCATGTGAAATTTTAGGATCAACTTGTAAATTTCTGCAAAAAAGGTAGTTGGAATTTGACAGGAACTGAACTGGCTGATCACTTTGGGAACTGTTGCCATTTAACATTAAGTCTTCTAGGGCCTCCCTGGTGGTGCAAAGGATTACGTCTCAGCACTATGAAGCTATCCGAAGCCACTGCAACAGGTGTTCGATCTCCAGTCAGGGAGGTGACCCACATGGCGCAGCAGACCTCTCCTGTCTCACCCGCTGGTCCCCTTCAGCAGTATATTTCAGTCAAGTCTTCTGTTCTGCTCCCCACACTGTCCCTGATGAATCTTTTCATCCCCACTCCCTCACACCTCTGGCCTACACCCCAGCTCTTGTATGCATAAATAAAATAAATCTTTAGGGCCTCCCTGGTAGCACAACACTAAGTTGTGCAC